>CAUYQV010103629.1:0-24577 GCA_963574575.1 Galagoides demidoff | reverse complement strand
GAGTCTCCTGCCTCAGCCTCCCAAGTAGCTGGGACTATAGGCGCCCGCCACAACGCCCAGCCATTTTTTGGTTGCAGCCATCATTGCTGTTTGGTGGCCCGGGCTGGGGATTCGAACCCGCCACCTTAGGTGTATGTGGCTGGTGCCTTAGCTGCTTGAGCCACAGGCGCCGAGCCCCATTCTACTTCTTGAGTTATGCAAGTGAGATTCTTTGATACCAACCTTCACCCCACCAGGACCTGGCAGTCTTACTTTTACTTTCAAATCCTTCAAATTCATCTAATTCTTTAGATTTCTAATGCTGCCACTCTATCATAGCTCTCAATTGAAATACATCATTTTTACCTGGTTTACTCCAATTTATTATTAAACTCCCAATTTGTTTATTCTGTACCTAGACATTTCATAGTAGAAATCTTGCCACCATTACTGCCCATTGCTCCTACCCACCTGCCAAAAAATCGACTACTTCCTATTGCTCTTAAGATCAACTTCCTTAAGGACAATAGACCCTTTACTGTCTACCCCTTAGCTACCTTCTTAATTATGTACCTAACTCATTCTCACCATAGGGCCTCCCAGTCCTTTTTAAGAGCAGGGTATCTTATTTAATTCGCTTTTTTTTTTTTTTGAGACAGAGTCTCACTTGGTCACCCTTATTAGAGTGATATGGCATCTTAGCTCACAGTAACCTCAAACTCTCGAGTTTAAGCAATCCTCTTGTCTTGGCCTCCCAAGTAGCTGGGACTATAGGCGCCCACCACAACACCCAGCTAATTTTGAGATAGGGTCTCACTCTGGTCTTAAACCTGTGAGGTCAGCAATCCACCCACCTTGGCCTGTCAAATGCTGGGATTACAGGTGTGAGCCACCATGCATAGCCTAATTTGCCATTTATTAACAGTACCTAGAACAGTGCCTGGCATTTTGAAGCAAAATCGTTAACAAATGATTGAATGAGCCAGTGAACCAGTGTAAGTTTTATCAGAATAACATAAGTAAGTCTTTTAAGCCTGGAAAATGGACAATAAAGGGAGGTTAATAAAGGGAAAATACTGGGTTAGTAGATGAAACACCAAAAATTTCTAGGTTGATGAAATATATATAGAAAATGGAGATGTTCATTACTATAGAGACAAGTATACTTTAAGTAAGTCACGTAGGAAAAATACACTTGTTTTTAGACTTCCTCATTTTGAATAATCTGGTGCTTCAAAGGGGTTGTGACCAAAAGGATTAATAAAAGATACCTTTGAAACAGAGGGTAGGTACACAGTACAAATGCAACTGACTCAATAGTGATTAACAGCTACCACTGACAGCCAGGACAGTATTTCAAGTCCTTTAAATGTTAACACATGGACTCCTCACAATCATTCATCTCATTTTATAAATGAGGGAACAGGCACAGATGGTGTGGCAGAGCTGCCATTCAAGCCCAAGCTGTCTCCAAAGTCCTGGTCTCGACTATTATGTACTATACAGAATTTACCGAATCCTTTAGAAAATCCAAGATGATTTAGAAAAAGTGTTTCAGTAGTTGCTTTAGATCATTTACTGAATTTATTGAATGGGTAATATACTGCGTATTAAAACCAAGGTAATGCATGGCTAAAATAAACCACCCACAGAAAGCTTGTGGGAAAAATAACACTAATGTCCCATAATAAAAGGAGCCGGCTTTATCAAAACTCTAGAAGTCAAAGGTAAAGATCAGTTAATTTGGTGATTAACAAAGGCTAAAAATCTGTGCTTAATTCTGAATCTGTATTAATAGTGTTTTACCCAATTATTTGGTAATGCTAAAGTAGATTTTGTTTCTTGTAATTATGAAGCACATTAAATATAATGTGCTTATATGCTAATAGATTTGAAGATTTTCATTCTTATTTGTCAAAACCAATAACTTCAGTATTAAAGCTTTCACTGAATGTTGCAAATGGTTTTAAACAATTAAATTCTATGTAAACCTACTGAAACCTACCATAAAAGGAAATTTCTTTCATGACTTAATTGTTCATTTATCTAGTATTTAAAATAAACTAGAACTCTAGCGTCAAACTGATCAAAACACAAACTGCTACTAAACAGAAAGTCCTTTTAACAGTATTTTTGAAAATCAAGCACCTTTACTGAATTGTAGTTAGGATAAGCAAGTCAACCTCCTGAATGGTTGTTTTCAGATATTTTGTTCTGTATACATTTCCTGGACCAAGTAATAATTTGCTTTTTCAAATCTGAATCTATTTTCAACACTGTGGGTAGGATATACATTTTATCTCCTTTAAAAACTATTTTACCATAGCCAATAAAGTCCGACATTTTTATAATTGTAATTAAAAGTAAGCTTAATATACGCTTGCAATTTTTTTTTTTTTTTTTTAGGTGAAGAGTCTCACTATGTTGCCCTTGGTAGAGTGCCATTACTTCACAGCTCACAGCAAAACCAAACTCTTGGACTTAAGTTGATTCTCTTTGCTTCAGCCTCCCATGTAGCTGGGACTACAGGTGCCCTCCACAACACCTGGCTTTTTTTTTTTTTTTGTATTTGTCATTGTTGTTTAACAGGCCTAGGCCAGGCTTGAACCCGCCATCCCTAGTGTATGTGGCCAGCGTCCTAACCACTGAACTACAGGTGCTGAGCCTACTTACAACAATTTTAAGACTTACTTCCGGAGAATATTTAAGAATGATTATTCTGGCTTCTCTCCCACACAAATTTGTGAAGATTTAGGAATCTTAAAGTCTTATGAATATATTACCAAGAAAAATTCATCTATTATCCCCTTTAAAGAAGCAAAAATTTTAAGTCCAAAATTACATATTTGCTGGGACCTCATTTCTTACTGAAAGCACAACTAAATATGACTACTTTTTCCTTTTCTTGTAGTACTTGCTAAGTTTCTTAACTTAGGTCATGTCCGTAACTTCAAATAACCATAATCTTCTCATCCCTTCCTTTCTTGTTTCATTGAGATGCAAAGTAGAAATCCTTAGAAAATCCAAGATGATTTAGAAAAAGTGTTTAGTAGTTGCTGTAGATCATTTTCACTGTCCTCATCACCTATTATTGTGTTCTAATATTCAACTTGTGTATCAGGTATCTAACTAGACTGGAATAGATCTCTTAACAATGTTCAATTTACTTAAATGTTTTATTTTATACATCAAATTTGACAAATAAGCAGCTGGTTTTAGAATAATTTCTTATTTCCACGTAGACTGTATGAAAAGCAAGTGGAAGAAAACATTTGGGAACATGAGAGCTACAGATTAAATTAGGGACATAGATAAATGCTGCAGACATCAGTAGTTTATTGTTTGTTTAGTCCAAACACATTCAAAATGGAAACTCAAAGAATACTCCACCTGAAACAATTAAACTAGGTTCTACTAGCATATAATGCTTAACACATTACAGCAATAAAGATGGTAATCCATTGTCTTCTATACCTACTAAAGCCAAGATGGTAAAGCCAATTTGGTTGCAATAGTGTCATAAGGATAGAATATTACCATCAAAATAAAATAAAATCAGCAAATAACAGTAATGGTAGATGAATATTTTTACTCTGTTTCACTGAAAAGGGGACGAAAAGTTAAGTCCACAGTACTGCAGGTGAATGATCACCATGTAAACTTCTCCACATGATGTTTAATGTTTTACTCGTGGTGTGGTAAAGGCTGACACTGAATGGCTCTTTGCTCTGCTTTTCAATTACACTCAACATTTGTCATCACTTTTGGTGCCAGAATGGTTTTCATGGGTGGCAGGGCAATATCCCCAACTGGAAATTTTATATATATATTCGTATACATACATACATATATATATATACGAATATATTTGTGTATATATACATATATACACACACATATATATGTGTGTATATATATACACACATATATACAATGAAATAGAATAGAGAAAAAATACACTTGGGGGGAAAAAGAACAATGACAAGAAAACAATCACTTATTTAAATGTAGTCTGAATAAAGGCTTCGAAATTCCAAAGTAATTTTCTGCTAAGAATTTCAAGTACTATACATCAGAAAGTATAAAACTGTTTGAAACAAACAAACAAAAAAATCTTTAAGCCTCCCCAAAATGGAAACTATGAAAATCTGTGTCCCCCGAATATATGCAATAGTGCAAGACTTTTCCTCAAACATGGAAGACCTCATTCAAGGAAGGGGGAAAAGATTTAATTTTACTTTTACTGCCCAGCACGTGAAAAACAAAATGTGCATCATTTGCTAGTTTACTAAATAGCAAACAGTTGCATAATTCAGAACCAATTTGCTACCATGTCAAGTGCATATTTTGTTTAAGATAGAATGGAGAAGTCTTCCATGCTAACAAGCAGCTTTAAGTGGTCACACTTATTTACCCAGCTTCTTGCCTGAAACATCAGAAACTGGTATATACTGATTGCTCCAAGCATAAAATTGGATAAGCTTTGCCATTCTTGCGGTTTATCGGAACTTGCTAAAAAGACAGACAATAATTCAGCAGCTACAAACTTTGCTCACAGAACTGTTTAAAGATTCATGTAAAAATAAAAGATGTCGTCCCAGACTTAAATTCAGGAGCCACTCGGGTGCTGACATCAGTTCAAGAATTGTGCAAAATGAATGATAGTTCCCTGCCCCCCAAATAGAAAATGCAAACACTTAAGAGCTGCTGTTCTTTTCTCTGAAAATTGCAGTATCCTTACCTTAGGTTTTACATGTCAGTTAAGGAATCTGACTGCTTTTAAAATGTCACTAAAAATGTACGTGAAGTAGATTGACTTTTCCAAGCACTGAAGTGACACGTGTCAACGTTCACACTCAAGCTAGGGGAAAAGTCAACTAGAGACCTACTCAAATAACTGACTTCCTCCTTCCCTCTCCCTCCCAAACACACACAACTCCCTCCCTCCCAAGAGAACACAAAGTTGTTGACTGAAGAACAAGATAAATAATATGCTAGTCCATTTTACTGATTTTAAAGATACTGCAATTTTTATACACTTCAATGATTTTTCAACATTTTGCAGCTGTTTGGCTTTGCAGCACAGCGATTCATACACTATACTGTACAAAATTACCAGCAAGACTGGAATGATGTATTAATAGAAGGCACCATCATGCTTATTACATTACCAGAGAACGAAAATACAGCAAAGACAATTTTCACTGTACACAGCTTAAAAAGAAAGGAAAGAGGGGAGGAGTGTGTTGAGCAGCCAGCCATCCCTGTACTGAAGAGGGGCAGGTAGAAAATCTTAGATAGGGAGCTACTAAATCTGGTCTAATATTCAAGACCAAAGCATTTGAAGTTCTGATTTTTGTTATTTAGTTCGTAACTAAATGATTTCCTTCTGGAATATACTTGTAGTCTTGTTAAGGTTTATGTGTACACACGCTGGTCACAGCAAGCAGATAAAATGCCCTCATCGTTTCACAAACTATCCTCTACTGGAAAAGATGAAAGATTTTTTTCCCCTGTTGCCTCCTGTTGCAGATGTCATGTTAATGAGTTCAGAGTACCCATTAGTGCATTTTGATGAGTGCATAACAAGTTTCTGGTTGGTTTGTATTTTTGGGGGGAGCCAAGAAAAAAGGCAAGATTCTCCAATTGCACAAATCGCACTATTTGTGTTTCCAACATTAACAGGCAGAAACAGTAACACTTAAACAAAATGTGCAGCAGAAGATTTTTTTTTTTTTTGACTCAAATGACCTGAATTCAGTGGGCATGTCCTTTTAAGTTCATTTTTGTAGATAGTTTAAGATATGGTCATTTTTCAGTCCTTAATTCTCCAAGTCTAGATTTATAAATTAACAATGTGAATCCTGTTGTGAAATTAGGGAAATAATGTCCACCTCAATTTAACTGATAACCAAAAGATGCTTTTCACATCAAAGAAATGATCAAAAAGGCTGTGTCACATTCCAAAGCCAAAAAAAATTAACAAGAATGCAAACACGATGACTAATGTACCACTGCCAAGACTCTGCCAACAGTGGAGCTTCAGCGACGCTGTCCTGTGAAGCGGCCTTCCATTTGCCCGGTTCCTCTTCCAGAACCAAGTTTCTGTGCCATGCCACCCCTTGGAGGAGGTCCTCTTCCATCACGATCACGCATCATTCCACCACCCACTATTCCACGTGGGCCACCAGGACCTCGATCATTGCGCCTAATATCCCTGCGATCGTCACCACCACCTCTGGTTTCTCGCTCTCTTGCAGCTCTTGTTTTTTTCTCTTCCACATTTAAACGTACTTCCCCTCGAAACATAATTGGCTTTGAAAGAGGAGAAAAATATTTACATGGCAGGTTAGACAGCAATAAAAATGTTATTAACCTGCACAGATAAGTTAGAAAGTCTTAAAAATAAAACTTTCATGACATTCTTAATAAGCAATCTTTTCAACCTTCAACACAGCTATTATCTAAAAGAATCCACATCTTAAGACTAAAAAATTACTAAGTCATGGAGGGATGCAGTGGCTCACACCTATAACCCTAACAATCTGGGAGCCTTAGGTGGGAGGATTCCTTGAGCTCAGGAGTTTGAGGCCAACCTGAACAAGAGCAAGATCCCTTCTCTACTAAAAAAAAAGAAAAACTAGCTGGGCATGGTGGTGCACACCTACAGTTTCAACTAGGTGTGGGAGGCTGAGGCTGGAGGATTGCTTAAACCCAGGAGTTTGGGGTTGCTGTGAGCTAGGCACTATAGCCTGAGTCAAGAGAGTGAGACTCTGACTCAAACAAATAAAATAAAATAAAAAAATAAAATTAATAACTCCTTATTCTTTGCATAAATACCATTTCATAATTAACTATTTTTAGCTTGACCATTAAAAAAACAAATTTTTCTGTGACTTTTAAATATATTGTTAATATTATATACAACAGAAATAATAAATTCTTGAATTATGCCCTTTAAATCACTTACTTTTGCAATTAAGATTCTCTGAACTGGTTCAGAGTCATCAAAAACCACAAAACCAAAATTTGGAAGCTTTCCCCCAACACCCTTGGTATTGATGCGAAGTTCCACAACGTTTCCAAAACCTGTGAAGATATATATTACACCAAAGGTTAAGTATTTTAACAGACTATTTTGATGGTTTTAATTATTCAGGATGAATAACCTTTATCTCCTTGATCCACTTGAAAAATAAAAGCTGCTATACCTAGTGACAGCTGAAGTACATCTATTCACGTACCAAGAATGTCCAACCTTTTTTTCCCCCTCTCCCACACACTGGAAAAAAATCGAGTTTGTCTTGGGCCACAAGTTAAGCATACAAATGCTAAAGAAAGCTGATCACCACAAAGATGGTCCATGCATAATTTGACACCACAGATAAGCTAAAATGTCATCAGAAAATTAGCATGTGGTGCTCAGGTTGGACGTCCCTGATAGGTGATCACTTAAGATACCAAAACGGCTTGCTGGACTGCCTGTTTTATTACCTTTCTCCTCCCCATCAGCCTTTCCATAGGAAAAGTTAACTGCATATTTCTAGAAAAAACACATTGTCTAAAACTAATAAAACAAGTAATATGACTCACTTGTCAAATGAGTCCCATCTCTCAATTTAATGCTGATTCATCCAGCTGGTTTTTTTTCTGCCTCTACTCTACCGACCATGGCTGAGTCAGTACAAAGGAGTCACTAAGAGATACTGTATCTAATTTACTCCTTTGTGATTAAGGTGACAAGGTAGTTGGACACTACCTTTTTAAAGTATCAATTATGTTATGAAAAAGTTCTATATGCCTTCTACTTAATCTTAAAAAGCAAAATAAACCACTTACTCATGAAGAATTCTTTCAGTTCATTTTCATCAATATCATGTGGCAAGTTACCGACAAAGAGTTGATGACTGTCTGGATAGCGAATAATCCTACGGTTGTCAGAGTCATTCTGTTCCATATCTCCTCTGCCTGAGAACAGACATGGAGCAGATATTAGTATTTACAATATCACATAAAAACTAGTGCAAAGCAATGAATGTAAAAAAATCATTTAACACTGATACTTTTGCTTAGTAAGACCAGGTGAGCTCCTTGAAAAGGGGGCAGAAGGACCTATTATCAGGAAGTTAGAAGACAGTACGTGTAACACGACAGGGTGGCTATTAAATCGCTTGCTAAAATCTCTTCTTCTGTAATGGATCTACTGGCCTGATTATACAAAAGTCAAATAATAGTACAGATCCTCCTTAACCAAACTGGCCACCAACCAGGAACTAACCAGAAACTGAGGCACATTTCTAGTAAAATGTGCTTAGCCTTAGTCTTTTGAAAGTCACAAATTATATAATCTTTGGTAGTATGATGACATTGTAGTGAAATCAGTAAATTGT
The DNA here is from genome assembly GCA_963574575.1 of Galagoides demidoff. Lineage (NCBI taxonomy): Eukaryota > Metazoa > Chordata > Mammalia > Primates > Galagidae > Galagoides > Galagoides demidoff. The sequence goes on along the minus strand of CAUYQV010103629.1, from coordinate 16,208 downwards.
AACAGCAATAATATCTCATTTACGTAGTTTTTTATTCACATTAGGATTCTCTCTCTCTCTCACACACACAAAATCCAAGGAACAATGAGGTAAATACACATCACATAAGAAAAATTTGTCTAGTAACTGAAGAGCATAAAAGTTCAGAATTAAGGATTCAATATCATAAATTCAAACAGTGGCTAAACTAGGACTTCTGGCTTAGCAACATTGACTTATTTTGGGGGAATAATAACACTATAAATTTGATATATACTATCTTCTACCTTCTCCCAAAAGCAATCTAAACATTGTTACAGTTTCAAATAGTGGTACCAGATATAATATTAGCTAACAATATAAATAAGTCAAAAATCATGACAACTGACTTAATACCTAAGAAAATCAAAATAAGAAGAATCAGGGTGTGCTTAGTATTTATCTGTGAAAAGATAAGAGTGCTAAGTAAGAGAGTAGGTTAGCTTACTGGCAGCTAGGTGTTGAATTCCTAAGACCAGTCAGTGACAATAAATAAAATAAAACTTGTCTGTAAAGCCTTTTATACTTTGGAAATACATGTGTCCACAGCATTTCAACTAATCCTCCCCTTAAATTTGGTTGTGCAGGTAATTCACAAATTTAAGCACTTTGATACCACAGATTTACATATAAAATACATTTTCTTTAAAGTTGTCTTTTCTGATGTTACAAGTACTAAATGCTAAAAAGGGCACAAGGGGTTGACTCACCTGGTCTTGGTCCTCTAGGAGGGAAACCAGGTCGTTCTCTAGGCCGTTGTTCACGCACACGAGGTGGCTGTGACTGAACTTCTGGTTTTGCTTCAACTCTTGGCTAAAAGGGAAAAAACACATTATTAAAAAAAAATATGAAAACCAACTAAAGTAAACTATCAACAAGTCACTAGCAAGCATAATGGTAATTTTAAGTTTAAAAATGTTTTAAACATAGTGTCCTACGTATGTGAAAAAGCAATTTTTACAAAGATATTCTGTACCAATCTAGGACTGTAGGGTAGGTTTTGTGTTCCCATTCAAGGCTCTGTAACTCACAATAAGCGGGTTTTTATAATCACATTTTTTCATTCAAGCAATTCAAGTTATAGCAACACTAACACAGTATAAAAGGTATTGCTACAAAAACCACAAAAATGCAAGATGAGCTGCTCCATATAAATAAAAAAATTAAAAGCCATTTTTGTCTTAGACAAGAATATGACACATAATTTCTAAATATCTAGTTTGCTGCCCTTCCAATGTAACAGTGCTCAATAATATTTTCTAAACCCCATAATCTTAAAATCAATATTTTAATAGTTTACTCCAGCACCCAAAAGTGCTACCTTTAAGTTTAAATGCATGTTAAAAAGATACAAAACTTATAAGAACATGTATGCAGCATCTCAAGCAGCCAAAAAAGTCCTTTAGCTCCTTACAAGAAAGATGTGCATTTATTTATAAAGTATTAACCCCAACAATTTCATGGATGGGGTGGGATGGGAGAGTAACAGAACATTTTAAGATGCCTTCCAAAAGTTTCTGCTAACTGCTGAATTAACCACATGTACTAAAATAACTTTTTAAAACAAAACGAAATCCACTTCTGCTATTACCTTTCCTGAGTACAACAGCATTTTCAGTATTTCCAGCCTCTTTAGACCTTCTATTGCCCAAATACTTATGGTCCAAGAAAGAGACAAATGATAAGAAGCTTTAAAGGATGTTACAAACACCCAGCAGGATATGAACATATTTCTAAATCAGAAACCTGGAAATTTCAGTCTTGTCTTTAAAAGGGACCATTTCTGAAGATCACAGTCTAAGCAGTGGCTCAAATGCTTTCATCATTTATATAACTCAGATATTTTAATTTGCAAGGACAAATGCAAAACAAAAATGCTTTCTTCAAAAATGACAATTTATTGCAAATGATTTTCAACTACTGTAACCATGAGGTAAATTAACTTCTAAGCTAGAAGTTTAATGGTTTTGCCTGCCTCTTCCTAAAATGTTTGCCTCCATGGAGACGGTCCCATTTCCCTCAAGATAAAATTGCTTCCTGTATTCTAGAATTCTGCTAATCAAAAAATAAAAATTTTAATTCTTTCAGTTTTTTATTTATATGTATTTATTCCTATAAGGCCCATTTTAAAATTCATTTTTACATCACTCAAAGAACAAAGCACAGTGTTATTAGATACAGATGTTCAGTAACTGCTGGTTCATTTAAACTTAAATTCCATTTTACTCCTCTGACCCCCAAAAATGCAAGTTCGTACGCCTGACAAAGAGATCTAAGTGATGTCTCTAAGCCTATCGCTCTCTGTATTAGAAGTTTAATGCTACATTAATTTGATACAAAATGTGATGCCTGGAAACGGAGGTTATTTAGGAATTTAAACTAAGTCAGTATAAAAGTGTATGTATCTTGCTTCAGTATGCATATAAAACAGAAGAATAGATAAAATTCTGATACTGTATTTAAAGTTTAATGAAGCTGATATATTAATGGTAATTAAGAGAAATAAACAGCAAAAGTATCCTGTTTAAAAAATTGCAGAGAAACTTGAGATTCATCCAATCCAAACGTTACCAAATAACTCGAGTTCCTGGCCTTCACTGATTTAATTAGGTGCTTTTCAAAACAGATATCCAAGGCCAGGCACGCCTGTAATCCTAGCATTCTGGGAGGCTGAAGCAGGTATTACTTGTGGTCAGGACCAGCCTGAACAAGAGGGAGACCCTGCCTCTACAAGTTGCCAGGCCTTGTGGTGGGTACCTATAATTCCAGCTACACAGGAGTCTGAGGCTACAGGATCGCTTGAGCCCAGGAGTTTGAGGTGGCTGGGAGCTATGACGCCATGGCACTCTACCCAGGGCGACAGAGTAAAACTTTAAATGTCTCAAAACAAAACAAAACCTCAAAACCAACCCCCCACCCCAGATATCCAAAAGTAATCATAAATAGCAAAATAAAAAAGTTTCTCCTTATCCTTACAGGATTAAATTAAAAATAGATGAATTTAAATAATCTCCTACATTTTACAAATAATTTATACCAATGATTTAGCAACTTGACTTCAAGTAGATATATGACGATGATAGTGCAAAGAAAATCAGAGCCAAAAGCTAACAATATCCCTTCAAATAACTGATTCAACACATGTTAACTAAGCAAGCTGTGTACTTACAATTCTTCAGGCCAAGTGCATGATTCAAACTAGTTACTCTATGGATAACTGGCTACTATACCACTACTTAGGGCCTTTAAATTCCACGAACCAGAAAAGCATGATCACATGACAAATCCCACAAATGAAGGTAAAACAAAATATCTTTTAGAAAATGAAATGAAATCAAGTCAATAAAAGCAGGTATAACGACAATAAACAAGTCCTTCAATGAAACATAAGCTATTTAGGTGAACAAGTCAATTTCCAGACAAAACCTTTTTACCAAAATATTAACTTTACCTACTGCTAAATTAATGTCAACTAATACCCTAAAAATCAGATGTAATTCCCTTTTATCAGTAATCTAAATTAACACTGTAAGGAAATGAATACTACATACTACACAAAAGTAATAAAATAACAATTGTAGGATTATTAAGTGGGAATATCACGTATGCATTCTACGTATGACCTAAAGAGGTCATAAGTTCTTTAAAGTTTAAGTTTTAAACATTTAGAATTTTTACTTTAATAAAGGTTTTGGGTAGAAAGTAGGAGCCAGTTTTCTACAACTTAAAGAATAACTTCAAAAATACTCCAAACTTAAAAAAATTACTTAGGATATATAAGAATTGTTATTTTTCCAAGCAGGAGGCTAGGATTTAATGCAGTGTAGGCATTAAATACAGTATTCTTCTCTGATACAAATACAGACATAATACTCTCCAGGAAGGTACTAAGAAACATTTAAGTTTACAAGAGTCACATATGGACTCTGGTGTCCAAGTGCAAGGAAAGCCCAGTCCTACTATTTACACAGCTATCTGACCCTGGGTAAGTCCTTCTAGGCCTCAATTTTTCTGTCTCTAAAATGGAAATAACTGACAAGGCAGTTGAAGACAAGGAGAATGAATACAAAGTGCTTAGCACAATGCTTGGCACATATTAAATGCATAATAAACATTTAAACAGCATTAAAAGTATTAACTTTTAACTACTTAAAATACATGCAGCCAACTCTCTGAAATAAAGTAACAATCCAAAGCTTCCAAATCTAAATCTGATAGGAAATCAAGATTTCAAAGGAGAAATCACAAATCATTTATCAGGTCTTCAGGTATGTTGAAAAGCACAAATAGTAACAGGGAAACTAATTTCCTTCATTAAGACAGAACCCTGGTTGATAATCTGAGGTAACCACTCATTGCTTCCTAAATATCTAAGTGAAAAAAATAAGTGTCATGGGTCCCAACCATGTACTCTATTTTATGTAGCTGATTGCAGTGCCCTACCAACACCAGAAAGACTAATGTTTACTACTCAAGTTTTAAAACCTTAAAGTTTGATTTTTTAGAGCATACAAAAGAGGCACGTACTAACATTTTTAATGTAAATTTTCTAGTGGAATGAAGTTTAACCCAAAATGTAAGGAAAAGAATTGGAAACCCTTCTATGCCTATAAACTTAACCAGAACTGGGTTAATTCTAAATCATATCACCTAACAAACATCTCAGGTAGCCAGTGTCTTATTTTCACATTTTTTGAAAGCTCTGAAATGGATAAGATGACAAACAGACAAAAAGCAGAATACTGGAATGATCAATTAAGGTGAACGCTACAGTCATAAGTTGGTACAGGCTTCAATTAAATGGTGTGAACCACTTACAGACTGAGAGCTTAGGCAGTGTACGTTCAAAAAAAGTTTTGTTTTTTAAAAAAACATTTTTTATAATGTCACACTACTTTGGTGCCTTTCCAAATTTATTATCTAAAATATTTTTTGCTAAATGAAATGTAAATCTTTTTTAAAAGGAACTTTTTTTGTAGCTTTAAGAAGCCTTTTACTACTATATATTGGTAAACAATATTATATATTGGTAAAACCAACTTAATCTGTATTTCACACACCCAAACCCCAAATACCACCTATGTAGATGATGAATGGAGATTTGGCATTTAAAGTGGGTGCACTGACATTTAATACAATTTTTTGGTATATTCAATCCATAATTTATGATTGACTCATTTTAAAAAAAGTACTTAAAAAATAAGCAATTGGCAATGTAACAAGGATACAATCCAATGTGTTCACAGATTGGTTACCTGTGAGACTGGTGCTTTAACATGGGGTGGAATTCCAGAGGAAGAAACAGTACCACTAGGAGGCAGGTTTTTACTGGTCACTGAAGCCCAGGAGAAAGCCTGCAGGAAATGCAACAAACCTAGACTACTAATCATGGAAAACCACCAACATTCCTATAGGGAAATTTCCAAATATATATTTTCATTTCTAAACTATTGCTCTATATTGAAGGACTCCTAAAAGAAAGGCACACACACACATGCCAGTCTATGTGCCAGCTTTCAAAACCTCATTATGCAAGATTATTTATAATTGTTTTGTCTGCACTACTAAATAGAACCACACACAAGTTCCTACACACTCTAAGCAGATGAGCAAGTGGCAAACAAAATCACTAACAACTAAAACATGCTAGAAAAATCTGAACCTAACAAAACCAATTTCTTTTCCTTCTGGGGGTAAGACTGGGTGTGTGATGGTGTTAAGGGGAGAGGGAATGGATAGGAAGAAAAGAATACTACTAGCTGGAAACTATAGCAGACATTCACTAATTGAACAAGGAATCTCCTCCTCTCACTACCCAAGTAAACTTTAGCCTTCTACTTTACAGAAAGACAAAAGAAGTTTTAGATAGGCTTACATTATACACTAAGGGTGTCACTCATAATTCCAAGATAGTTCAAGTGGTGTAGCACAGAAATTGATCCCATTTAAACCACAAACCATAGGTATCTCTTCTTTTAATTACAGACCACTTTGTTTAAGTTGGGGAATTGCATGACTCCTGGTGCATCTGTGCTTAGAGAATTTAATACAGAATGAAAGAGAACTGACAGCCTTACACGTGGACCCAAATAATTTCATGTAAATTACTAAACATTGCATACAGACAAGGATTGACCTTAAGTTATATATTTCATTCTTAGGAGTACGGGGTGGGGAACAATGCAATTTTCTCAGGATAACAACCCCCCCAATAGCTTCTTTCATAAACATAAGAAAACATAGCATTCAACTATATTAACATAACGGAACAAAGGTCATGCTTCATGAGTGGCATCAAACACGGAAGTGTGCTGTTATAGGTGAGAGTTTCTGTGCTCTGACCTTTGGTGGTTCCTGTGGCAGAGAAACAGGCTCTGTGGGAGGAGGGGTGGCAGATTTCTCCTCTAATTCCTCTAAGTTCTTCTCCTCAACCTGGGGTTTCAGCTCTTCAGTTTTTGTTTCCGATTCTGGCTCAGGTTCAGGTTCATGAGAGGATTCATCCAAAGGCTCCTCTATGCCATTACTACAATAAATATTTAGTTCAATTCAATCTCTAATCTAATGTACATAACGAATTATATGCCAATAACCTGTACTATATACTATTGTTTTGAAGCAAAACTCCAATAATAACTAGAAGGTAGAAAGGAACAATACTCAAGCTGCAATTATTTAACCTCATTTTAAAACTAGGTTACTAAAAATGTTTACCTGAGTGGTAACTTTAAACATCTTTTATAAAAATAAGATGCTCACTGATTTTTAAAATATTCTGCATTGTCAGTAACTAACCACTGTCGTGGTGCAAATCATGTTTAATTTTTAAATTAAGTAAAACAGTTCTTTCCAAATTTCCTGAACATATATTATAGGTAGCTTTATCACAATTTTACTTCCAATAATTCTAGAAACAAAAACCACCTTGCTGACAACCTAGTTCAGTTCAAACACTATTTCTTACGTGACAGGGTGAGCTTCGTAGTAACCGCTGTTGGCATTTTCTTGCACAGGCTCCGGAGATGGTTGCCTTTCTTCTTGTTCCTCTTCTACTTCATCTTCTGATTCTGGCAATACACAATACATCACATCTTTTAAGAGGCTTAACAATTTCTAATATATGTATTTTTAGTATGTTTAAGGAGGTGGAAAAAAACTAAATTTCTTACAAAGCCATTCAATTGCAATATTCCCTATTCTCTCAAAAATGTGAGAGAGCGAGCAAGTGAGCAAGCATGATTAAGTTTGATATTCATTGTCCTCTCTTATAAAAAAAAAAAAAGATCTTTTTGGCAGTGCTTGTGGCTCAAAAGGGTAGGGTGCTGGTCCCATATGCTGGAGGTAGCGGGTTCAAACCCAGCCCCAGTCAAGAAAAAAAAAAAATCTTTTAGTAAGAAAATGGAAATATATTAAAGCCATGATTTAGTTTCCTTTGTCATATCTATTTTAATAAAGCAAGAATGATAAATGAAACCACTATTTATCAATAGAAGATTAATTATGGTACAGCTACAAAATAACACCCAACAAAAATATATTAAGTGAAAAAAAGTGAACTATGAGCCAGCACAATTCCATTTTTACAAAAGAAGTGTCGGGGCTGGGTGCAGTGGCTGACATCTGTAGTCCCAGGTACTTGGGAAGTTGAGGCAGGAGGACTGCTTGAGCCTGCGAGTTTGACTTTGCTGTGAGGTAGGCACGTGGCACTCTAGCCCGGGAAAGAGAATGTGAGGCTCTATCTCAAAAAAACAAAACAAAACAAAAAAAACTGTTGGTAAGTACAGAATCAAAAAGAATCATATACCAAACCTGGTTATCTATAGAGAATAAAACTGAGGGAAAGTCGGAAACCTTTTTTCATTTTCTGTCTGATTATGTATAATTTCACATATTGGACATCTATTTGTTTTGTAATAAAAAAAGGAGAAAAGAAAATTTGACCATGTCACAATGAAAGGCAAATTTCTATAACTTTATACTCATAGAAATTAAACTGTCCTTAAAGAATACTGACAAAGCCCTTTTATTTTCAATGTAACCTTACCTTCATCAAGTTCTGGTTCAGAATCACCAAATACTTCATCTTCATAACGAAACATATCATTGTGAACATAAAATTTATTTGGAACAGATCCCTATAGGAAAACAACATTCAAGTATTTCATAAACGAGCATGAATTTGGTATTACATAAAAACAAATTACATGACCTATAAATTTTAAATTTCAATACTAGAGAAACAATCTCAACTCAATATAATTTTCGAAAGCTGAATATGCTATGATGTTAATATAAAAAGGATCTCTCAAGACTGGATGTGATGGCTCATGCCTATAATCCTAGCACTCTGGGAGGCCAAGTGGGTGGATTGCTGGAGCTCAGGAGTTTTGAGACCAGCTGGAGCAAGAGCAAGACCCCATCTCTACTAAAAAATGGCCGAGGTTGGTGGTGTATGCCTGTAGTCCCAGCTACTCAGGAGGCTGAGCCAGGAGGATCCCTGGAGCCCAAGAGTTTCAGGTTGCTGTGATCTATTACAACACCTTGGCATTTTACCCAGGGTAACAGAGTGAGAATGTCTCAAAAAACAAAACAAAACAAAAACAAACACACACTCAAAAAACATGAGAACTCAAGAAATAGCTATTCAACAGAAGAGAACAGAACTCAGATGTTTTTCCATATTGTTTTCAAAAATTACCTTTTAAAATATACCAATATACCTTTTGTATTATTTCTGCAATCTTAATCATCCATCTACATACACTTGTATCAGTTTCTAACTTTTAATTCCATTAATCAAATACAAATGCACATACACACATATTCAAATGATAACAGGCTCAACAAAAATTTCTCAAAAACAGCAATATGCAAATGTATACCTATTAGAAGAAACTCTTGGGACAGCTAAATTAAATCATATAAATAAAATTCCATGAAATGAAAACTTACTTCAGGAGCTAGAACAAAGGTTTGCATGAACTTCCTCTCTGGCTGTCCACTGTTAGACAGCAAACCCATGACCTGGACAACCACTCCATCGCTCAAGGTTGCATGAGCATCCACGTGACGAATTTTAGTGTGACATTCACTGAAGTTCAGAGACAATACTTTGTGGTGTATATCCTTTATTGGGAAAGGGGGGAAAATAGAAACTCTTGTGATACTGCATTACCTACACAGTATTATTACCTACCCTCATTGATTTCCTTGTAACTCTTGGTGTTAACTATTTAAGCTCTCTGCCAGACTGATACATCTAAACCATTTTCAACGCATCACAATGGCTCACTGATACTGCTCAGTAATCTGGGATTTAGACAGCTTTCTCCAACTTTCTGTATTAAGTATTCTCACAAACTGTGTTAACTGCTCCCTGACCTCACACCTTTTTACTTTACTGTATATTTGCTGATGCCATTTGTTCTACTTCCAATTCCTTCCTGTGTGGTAAGGCCAAATCCCAGTGAGTCTTACTGAAGTCCCACATCTAATGTATCTTTGTTCCCTATTAGGCCATAAGGAACATACACTTCTGTGAATGCCTGTAACACAGGGTTTAGCCTACATTTCTATCAACTTAATAATCAACTATTACATGTATAAACTATATCAAGGATATGTATGATTCTCCCTTCAATCAATGCTAATGTAATACCCTACTTCATACAAAAATGAATGTTTGAGGGTGGTGCCTATAGCTCAAAGAAGTAGGGCGCCAGCCCCATATGCCAGAGGTGGCAGGTTCAAACCCAGCCCCATCCAAAAAAAATAAATAAATAAAATGAATGTGTGAGGAAGAACTCAAGGCTCAGCACCCACAGCAGTGGTTACAGTGCCAGCCACATACACCGAGGGTGGTGGGTTTGAACCCAGCCCAGGCCAGCTAAACAACAATGACAACTGCAACAACAACAAAAAAAACAGTTAAGCATTGTGGCAGGCACCTGTAGACCTAGAGCCTTGGGAGGCTGAAGCAAAAAGAAACGCTTAAACCCAAGAGTTTGAGGTTGATGTGAGCTGTGACACCACTGCTCTCTACTAAGGGTGACACAGTGAGACTCTGTCTCCAAAAAAAAAAAAGATATGAACTCAAAGGACCCTTGAGAATTATTGAAAACAAATTCCAGTTATTATACAACTAATAATCATACTGAAGAAATCTGTGAGCACAAAAGTGATATATATATATATATAAAATTTAAGAGATAGAGTCTTACTTCATGGCCCTTGGTAGAGTACAGAGGCATCACACAGCTCACAGCAACCTCCAACTCCTGGGCTTAGGTGATTCTCTTGCCTCAGCCTCCGGAGTAGCTGGGACTACAGGCACACGCCACAATGCTCAGCCATTTTTTTTGTTGCAGTTTGGCTGGGGCCGGGTTTGAAGGAGCCACCCTCCGTATATGGGGCCAGCGCCCTACTCACTGAGCCACAGGTGCAGCCCCAAGAGTGATATTTAAAAAAAAAAAATCTCTCGTAACACAAAATAATTTCTAAAGCACAAAATTGATACTTACATTTTGGCCATAAACAGCTTCCTGGGGCTTTCCACTAGCGTCTACTCCACCATGAACATAGGAAGAATTCCTGCCATAGAACCTGCAAAACCACTGATAATTAATGAATTGTGAAAAAAGCCCTAAGAGGCAATAGTGTTCGTGTGTCAAACAGACGGAGGTTCTTCTAGGTCTGGCTCTGTCACTAATTAGTTGTGTGATCCCTGACAAGTCACCTACGGTCTTTAAGTTCAGTTTCCTTGGTTATAGAGAAGGCATAGTAACCACTACATAAGGTTGCTGAAAAGATTAATGAGAAATGCACACAGAATGCTTATTGTACCTGGCACACCAAGTAGACAATCATTAGATATATTCATCTAATTCTTTTTTTTTTTTTTTTTAGACAGGGCCTCAAGCTATCCCCCTGGGTAGAGTGCCATGGCATCACAGCTCATAGCAACCTCCAACTCCTGGGCTCAAGCGAGTCTCCTGCCTCCACCTCCCAAGTAGCTGGGACCACAGGCGCCATCCACAACGCCCGGCCATTTTTTGGTTTCAGCCATCATTGTTGTTTGGCGGGCCTGGGCTGGGGATTCGAACCCACCACCTTAGGTGTATGTGGCTGGCGCCTTAGCCGATTGAGCCACAGGCGCCAAGCCTGTTTGGGTATTTCTTTAACATCATTTATTATAAATATACTAAAGATGATAATTTTAAGGCAGTATCAACTTTTCCAAAAAGAAAATCAATTGGTTCTTTAGATTCCAGTTTCAATCTCTCTTCAGATCCAACCCTCTTTCCGTGTTCACCAGAAACAATATGGAATTTTGTATCTTTGGATTATGCCAGCGACTTCAATGAAAAACCATTCACTCTTTCAAATACGTATTACCAAGCATTTGCTTAGCATGTTGGACTGACCAGAATTCTGGGGAAGTTACAGAGGAGTTGGCCAAAGGTGCAGGTCGGCAAAGTGGACTAATAAGGGGTTAAGGGACAAAGAGACAAAACTCATACTCATGAAATAGCTAGGAAACCTAAGTGCAGGAGAAACATGGGTCAGACTGCATGGAAAGTTTCAGTGAATAATCACGCCTGTCTGTTCACACTGACCCAGTTCCAGGCTTATAGCAGGGTGCCGTCAATGTTAGTTAAACCATTGGTTGAACCGTGCATAAGTGTTAAGTGGAGTCTCTAATTCTTTAAAACTGAATTCCAACTTATGATACTATGCGTGCATATTGTATCTGGTCCCTTTCTGAGCAATAGTCAGTCCTGTGAGTTTATTGGAAGCAGTGACTGGTGCACCTACTGCTTTCAGGCTGTCCATAGATTTATCATTTGATAAATGAACTGAGGTGTGTAGCAAGGATGTTTCTGCCTGATGTTAGTTTGGCTCATTCAGAAAATTGACTAAATGAGCTCACACCTGTAATCCTAGCACTTTGGGAGCTGGAGGTAGGTGAATTGCTTGAGCTCAGGAGTTCAGGACCAGCCTGAGCAAAAGACCCTGTCTCTACTAAAAATGGAAAAACTAGCCAGACACTGTGGCAGGCACTTGTAGTCCCAGCTACATGGGAAGCTGAGGCAAGAGGATTGCTTGAGCCTATGAGTTTGAAGTTGCTGTGAGCCATGACATCACAGCACTCTACTTAGGGCACAGAGTGAGACTCTGTCTCAAAAAAAAAAAAAAAAAAGAAAGAAAAAAAAAGAAAATTGACAAAATCAACCTTCAATTCTTTTGATGCTTTAGACCTATTGCATAATTATTGTACCAACTGAATTGAAGTGCAACTTTTCCCGTCTGTGAGTCCATTCTGTGATAACTCTCAACATGGAGTCTTACCTGAGCAGCGATAGTAATTCATCTCTACGTTGTCTCACCTCTGTTCCCTGTACGCACACATCAGATGTGCCATCAGAGTCCATTCCACGGCTGCACGTCCCACCCTACACTCAGACTCTCCCTTACACGGGCTTGACTCTGACGAACCCAGCTGTTCTGCACTGCACATCAGCAGTGGGCAAATGATGCCCATGTTGTCAACAGATTATCAAATACACTTATGAAAACAGCCCTTTCCATGTTCCACTTGATTCCTTTTGATTTATTTCTGTGGTATGTTTCATTTTGGTTGCTGACATGGAAGGCTGACCTCATGAGGCAATATTACAGAATGAAGAAATATTACTATGAACTCGCATTCTCTCTGCCTCTAGCTATTAAAAATAAATGTTGTAAAAGGAAATTCTTCCTCTGACCTTACCATGGAGTTTGGAATAGGAGGGGCAAGGGCAGGGGTGAGGGATATTTTCGTGATGGAAGGCCACATTGATTTAGCCGTAATCAAATAAGGCTGCATTTGAGAAACTTCAACCAGATAGATATACTTAAAATGTACATTATTTTGTAAAAATCTAACTACTACATAATCATTTCAAAAAATGAAAACTTTGGGTGGCGCCTGTGGCTAAAGGGCAGGGCGCCAGCTCCATATGCCAGCGGTGGTGGGTTCAAGCCCAGCCCTGGCCAAAAACTGTAAAAAAAAAAAAAAAAAAAAAAGAAGAGAAGAAGAAGAAAAATAGGCCATTAACTCCCTGACCTGATGCTTTAAAAAAAATAAATAAATAAAAAATGAAAACTTTTTGTAAATGTTCAAGTTAACTGACCTTTTAATGACTTGGTTGTGTCTGCTTTGGGTTGGAAAGCACTGGGATACTTGGTGGCAGCATATGGAGGGCCACAGTTTCAGTTGATCCTCTATGTGGCTATCAGTCACGTGTGACCTTCAAGGCATCCTGACTGGGGTTCGGTTGGAGAATGTAGATTCGCAGCAATAAGTGGTTGAAAAGCAAGAAAGTGTTTTTCAGGCATGTTGCAGAGACGTGGGTTTTTTACTACATTTTTCCATAATTCCTTTGGCTCTTTCTCAGCATCAAACATTGCCTTCAAAATGTCATCTGCTGAGAGCTTAGTCAATTCTGTCTGTGGTTCTTTAGGTGCCTTGGTGATATCAACTAGTTGAGTCTGAAATCTTAGTTTGAGGGTGATGCTGATACCTGACAAGTGGTGCCCCAGTTAGCTCAGCCAAGTGGGGCTGGAGGACCGGCTGCCTGCGTCTTGTCGGTGTTGGCAACAGCCAGCATAGGAACCAGCAAGATGGAGCCCAGGCAAGCCGGGGGAGCTTCCCTCCCCCAACAGAGGCTCCAGTAGCCAAAAGAACCAGACACAGCACTGTGTTCTCTCCTCAGGTGGACTTCTGGCAATTCCTCCAATACATCCCTGATTGGTCCATTTTCAAAACCTACTCACAATTGGTCTATTTTCAAGACCCGAAGCTCATTGGACAATTGCCCCTATATAAGCCCGTAAGTAACGAACCTAAGCGCAGATCTCAGGAGAAAGAGCAGAAGAGGAAAGAGGTTTGGCTCTGTAACACTTGTATCCTGCTCTATGAGATTTGCCCCTTTATAAGAGCTGTAAACACTGGCTCAGCATCTGTGGCGCAAGTGGCTAAGGCGCCAGTCACATACACCCAAGGTGGGGGGTTCAAATCCAGCCCGGCCCGCCAAACAACAATGACAGCTGCAACCAAAAAATAGCTGGGTGTTGTGGCGGGCGTCTGTGGTCCTAGCTACTTGGGAGGCAGAGGCAGGAGACTTGCTTGAGCCCAGGAGTGGGAGGTTGCTGTGAGCTGAGATGCTACAGCACTCTACCCAGGGGGACAACTTGAGGCTCCTGTCTCAAAAAAAAGAAAAGAGCTGTAAACACTTGCAAACAGGTTTGCCCCTTTGTAAGAGCTGTAACAGTCATATTATAAAACCTATCTTATGGCTCGGCGCCTGTGGCTCAATCAGCTAAGGCGCCAGCCACATACACCTAAGGTGGCGGGTTTGAATCCCCATCCCGGGCCCGCCAAACAACAATGATGGCTGCAACCAAAAAATGGCCGGGCGTTGTGGTGGGCGCCTGTGGTCCCAGCTACTTGGGAGGCTGAGGCAGGAGACTCGCTTGAGCCCAGGAGTTGGAGGTTGCTATGAGCTGTGAAGCCATGGCACTCTACCCAGGTGGATAGCTTGAGGCTCCGTCTCAAAAAAAAAAAAAAAAAAAAAGAGAAGACCTGTTCTCCTAGACCCTTCTCAGGTATCCTCTCTCAATACTTCTTTCTTTTACAACTTCTTTCCAGGTATATACATTGTGACATAAAGGGCCATTAAATTGATATATTACACCTCAATTAAACTGGTGTACAATTCTCTAATACTTAAAAAAATGCTCTGGGAGGCCAAAGTGGGTGTGTTGCAGGAAGACGAGGCCCAAGGGAGAGAAAGAGCACCCAAACACCATAGTTATAAGATGAAGGGCTTTATTCATAGGCCGGGAGCTTATGGCATAGAAGATTTCCAAATGGCTGCGCTCCCCGACTGGCTTGGTCTTTCCCTTTTTATTGACAGTCAAAAAGTTCCACTCCACAGGCACCTTCCCATTGGCCAGTTTGAATCAAGCGGGAGATGCTACTCCAGCCCCTACAGAACTACAGGATTTCACAGAACTTGGAAATTTCCAAGTTCCAGGGAGTTGAGCCTATAAATTCCCAGGAGCTGAGTCACCATAGAGAGGGCCCTGCAGGTGCATCCTCCTGGTCTCCCTGAGAAGACCTGTTCTCCCAGACCTCGCCCCACTCCGGTATCCTCTCTCAGGTGGATTGCCTGAATTTGGGAATTTACAAGCACCTGAATAAGAGTGAAACCTCCTCTCTACTAAAAATAGAAAAAACTAGTTAGGCATTATGGTGTGTGTGTGTGTGTGTGTGTGTGCGTGTGTGTGTGTGTGTAGTCCCAGTTTCTTGGGAGGCTGAGGAAAGAGGATCTCCATAGCCCAAGAGTTTGGAGTTCCTCTGAGATCTGATGCCACAGCACTCTACGCAAGGTGACAGAGTTAGATTCTGACTCAAAATTTTATTTATTTATTTGTTTTTTAGAGACAGAGTGTCACTTTGTTGCCCTCGGTAGTGTGCCATGGCGTCACAGCTCATAGCAACCTCTAGCTCTTGGGCTTAGGCAATTCTCTAACCTCAGCCTCCTGAGAAGCTGGAACTACAGGCACCTACCACAACGTCAGGCTATTTTTTTGTTGCAGTTTGGCCAGGGTTCGAAATTTCCAAGTTCGAACCCTCCACCCTCGGTATATGGGGCTGGCGCCCTATTCACTGAGCCACAGACAGCCTCACTGTCTCAAACTGAGAGAGCCTCCCTGTCTCAAACATTTAAAAATGCTTAAAACAAAAATCACCTGTTTCTAATCCTTCCTGGAAGGCCAAGCAATTATAGCTGTGTAAATGTAGCTGTAATCAACTCTTTTATTTTTAGTATTTTTATTCGTATTGGTCACCAATATACTCAAATGCTGATTTAGTTGTTCATGTTTACTCTTTTTTTATGGATAATTTCAGACAAAGTAGATAAAACAATACATCAAAAATTTCATATACCGGCTCGGCGCCTGTGGCTTAATCGGCTAAGGCTCCAGCCACATACACCCAAGGTGGCGGTTCGAATCCCCAGCCCGGGCCCGCCAAACAACAATGATGGCTGCAACCAAAAAATGGCCGGGCGTTGTGGCGGGTGCCTGTGGTCCTAGCTACTTGGGAGGCGGAGGCAGGAGACTCGCTCAAGCCCAGGAGTTGGAGG
>CAUYQV010103627.1:0-24406 GCA_963574575.1 Galagoides demidoff | reverse complement strand
TCAACTTAGAAAAAAAGGATTCTGCATTTTGTATGGAACCAGAAAAACCGCCATATAGCTAAGGCAGTTCTTAGTAATAAAAACAAAGCCAGGGGCATCACTATACCAGATTTTAGGCTATACTACAAAGCCATAGTGGTCAAGACAGCATGGTAATGGCACAAAAATAAAGACATAGACACTTGGAATCGAATAGAAAACAAGGAAATGAAACTAACATCTTACAACCACATAATCTTTGATAAACCAAAACATATACTGGGGGAAGACTCCCTATTCAATAAATGGTGCTGGGAGGACTGGCTATCCACAACACTGAAACTATGTTTTACACACCTTTCTCCATGCACAAAAATTGATTCAAGATAGATAAAGGATTTAAAATTTAAGGCATGAAATAATAAAAATCTTCAAAGAAAGCAAAGGAAAAACACTGGAAGATATCAGCCTGGGGAAAGACTTCATGAAGAAGACTGCCATAGCAAATGTAACAACAAAAATAAACAAATGTGACTTAATTAAACTGAAAAGCTTCTGTATAGCTAAGGAGACAACAACTAAAGCAAAATACACAACCTACACAATGGGAAAAGACATTTGCATATTTTGAATTGGACAAATGCTTGACAACTAGGATCTATAGAGAACTCAAATTAATCCACATGAAAAAAGCCAACAACCCCATATATCAATGGGCAAGAGACATGAATAGAACCTTCTCTAAAGAAGACAGATGAATGGCTAACAAACATATGACAAATGCTCATCATCCCTAATTACTAGAGAAATGCAAATCAAAACCACCCTGAGATACCATCTAACCCCAGCAAGAATGGCCCACATCACAAAATCTCAAAACTGCAGATGCTGGCATGGATGTGGAGAGAAAGGAACACTTTTACACTGCTGGTGGGACTGCAAACTAATTTAACCTTTTTGGAAGGAAGTATAGAGAACCCTCACAGAGTTCAAGCTAGATCTCCCATTTGATCCTGCAATCCCATTACTGGGCATCTACCTAGAAGGAAAAAAATCCTTCTATCATAAGGACACTTGCACTAGACTGTTTATTGAAGTTCAATTTACAATTGCCAAAATGCGGTAACAGCCTAAATGCCCAGCAACCCACGAATGGATTAATAAGCTGTGATATATGTACACAATGGAATATTATTCAGCCATTAAAAAAATGGAGACTTTACAGCCTTTGTGTTAACCTGGATGGAAGTGGAAAACATTATTCTTAGTAAAGTATAACAAGAACGGAGAGTTATGAATCCTATGTATTCAATTTTTATATGAGGACAATTAATGACATGGTGGGAAAGCAGAGCAAAAAAGAAGGAGGGAGGGGTGGGGAAAGGAAGAGTAGAGAGAGGGAAGTATGGAGGGGGGTGGGGTCTTGGTATGTGACACACCTATTGGGGGCCAGACACAATTGTAAGAGGGACTAAATGCAATCAGTATAACCTGGTTTCTTGTACCATCAATGAATCCCAAACAATAATAATAAAGAGCAAGCTACTGAATAATCTGTACAAAATGATCTAATAGATGTTAAAAATGGCAAAATTATACATTTGTATACAAAATATATGAAAGACTTATGATGGGAGGGGAGTAGGACTAAGATAGGGAGCATGGGAAAAGGGGTGACTTAAACTTTTTACTTTATATCCTTCTGTATTTTGTATATAAGAATGTACTCTTTGTGAAAACACCACACTGTACCCCAGAAGTGCATTAATGTACACAGTTACTATTCAATAAAAAAAAGAATGTACTCATATATTATTTTTGTTATTTAAAGAAGGAGAAGGCATTACAAAGTAGAAAAGACTGAAGAATTTTAGACAAATGTGAAAGTCAGAAACAGAAAAATGGCATATTAATGTGATTCACTGGCAAAATGTTTCCATAGGTGGCACTGAGGATACGCTAGAGAGGGACCTGCATGGAGCTACTGCTCTATTTCAGGAATGAGAAGAACTTGGCTTAGGTTGGTGGCATTGATGAAAAACATAAGCAACATTTCAACAGAAGCATCAACAGAAACTTGTATATAGTGTCATTCAAGCATCCCATGAGGTAAGCAAATACCTTTTTACTTATAAAAGTAACATACAAAGTCCACAGTTCTTCCAGCATAGTATTCTAATTCTTTAAAGAACCAGATATGGCTACTCAGTGATAGGAAATAATAGGAATATAAATTTCTTAGTATCTAAAGAAGTAAAATATACATAAAGAATTTGAAGTTACCACATATTCCCAACCCCAATAACTAAAGAAAACAGGTACCTGAGAAGCAATAGATCTAGCTGTTTTACTGTTGTCTCCAGTCATGAGAACTACTTCTAAGCCCATAGATTTCAGAATATGGACAGCCAGTTCTGCTTCAGGCTTCACTGTGTCAGCAATGGCTATCAGGCCACACAGCTCATCTGATACAGAAGCAAAACATAACAGAGTTTAGAATATTCTGGAAGCAGAATAATATTTGACTTTAAAATTCAGAAAAAAGTGAATTTTTTTCAGTAAAGTTGTTCAGGGCTTGTCTTAACTCAAAATATCTCTGAGCTCACACAGACTTTATACCACAAGTATATTTGGTTATGAAAATTTCAGAGTGAGGCAGTAGGTTACTACTAAGGTAACCTACTAAGGTAATAAGCTAATAAAAAGAGAGACCTTACTGGATAATAAAAAACCCTTTTTCTTTTGGTAGCTTATTTGCCAATAGCCCCATACACTTTAAAGGCAAATGAAACTAAAACTTTTTTTTTTCTTTTTAAGGTGAAGTGGGGGTAAGTAGAGAACAAGCATTTTAGATTGGGAAAAATATTACTGTAAATTTTATTGTTTTATTGTATTGAAAAAAAGTAAAATGTTATGCTTTGCTCCAGACCTAAAAAGGCCTTAGTAAGACACTGCCTTCATACTTGGCAAAGATTATAAATGTTGAATAATTAATCTCACAACTAGAAATTTGCCCTAAGAAGTTATTTAACATAAGAAAGCACCTAAAACCTCAAAGATATTTATTGTAGTGTTACTTACAAAAGTAAAATATTAGGAATAGCCTAAATTTCCAACAATAAGGGAATGATTAATTATAGTATGGAAG
The DNA here is from genome assembly GCA_963574575.1 of Galagoides demidoff. Taxonomy (NCBI): domain Eukaryota; kingdom Metazoa; phylum Chordata; class Mammalia; order Primates; family Galagidae; genus Galagoides; species Galagoides demidoff. Next base: position 21,279 of record CAUYQV010103627.1, on the reverse strand, counting down.
TTTGATAAATTATGCAGTATTAAGATTATACAGCAAGATTGAAAAATATTTATTATTGGCAAGGCATGGTGGCTCACACCTGTAGTCCTAGCACTCTGGGAAGCCAAGGTGGGTGTGTTGTTTGAGTTCAGGAGTTTGAGACCAGCCTGAGCAAGAGCAAGACCCCATCTCTACTAAAAATAGAAAAACTAGCTGGGCATTGTGCTGGGCACCTATAGTCCCAGCTACTTGAGACGCTGAGGCAAGAGGATTGTTCAAGACCAAGAGTTTGAGGTTGCTGTTAACTATGATGCCACAGTACTCTATCCAGGGTGACAGAGTGAGACTGTCTCAAAAAAAAAAATAATATATATATATATATATATATATATATATATATATATAAAATTAACTAAAATAAAACATAATAAAACAGTATATGTACAAGAGATTTTAAATATTCAACTTTATTGATGTAAAACTTATATACAATAAAATATACCCACATATCAGATATACTACTACAATTCTGTAAATATACATATGTGTGTGTTAATATATATATTTCAACAAAACTAGAAACAGAATATATGAAATTAAAACTGACACTGTGTAACAATGATGGGATTATGAAAATTATTTTATTTTGCTGTTATTTTACTTACTGATAGGTTTAGGTTTTAAAAAATCTTTAATTAGCTTTTATTTGAAACATAGGCCAGGGAAGAAAATACAAAGTCAGGCAAATGCAAGAGAATTTTAAACTAATAAGTAACAACTATGTGTTGCTAACATTTTTACTTTTCATTCTAACTGCTTTTGAATAACCCTCATAATTCAGAAATCTCTCAAATACACAAAACAATAACTAAGATCATAATTTTAAATCATAGTATACTTATAGGAAACCTTACCATCAACTGCCACCAATACAGCAGTCCAACCTTTTCTCTCATGTTCAGTCATGGAATCATCTACATCATTATTAATGATGAGACCATTTCTAATCATCCACTCTCGGTTACCAATGAGGACCTTGTATTGCTGAGCATTAACAACATCTGAAAATAAGTACAGAAATAACATTCAGTGAGCTCATTTAATCTTTCTAACCCATGGCAAGTTCTTCCTGTAAAACCCTGCACAGTCATTACATTGTATTTTTGGTAGGACACAGCCTACAATAGTGACTTTAAAAATTTATAAGAATATATTCTGCTCTTCCAGGCCTCTGAGACTTTGCACATACTGCTGCCTTCACCAGAAATGCCTGTTCCTCTACAAATAGCAAACTCCATCATATTTTTCAAGAGCAGTTCAAATGATACTTTCTTTTTTAAATTTTTTTTTCCTTTTATTAAGTCATATACACATAGATCATGAATATATTTATGCATTTGTGGGGTATAATATGTTGATTTTTTATACAATTTGGAGTGCTTATATCAAACTAATCAACATAGCTTTCACCTATTTATTTAATTATTGTTTAAGACATTTATGTTCTATTCTTGATAGATTTGACTTGTACCCTTGCAATATGCTCCATAGGTGTGGTCCCCCCATTTACCCTCCCTCTAATGGAATACTATGCAGCCTTAAAAATATGGAGACTTTACCTCTTTTATGTTTACATGGATGGAGCTGGAACATATTCTTCTTAGTAAAGTATCTCAAATGATACTTTCTTGGTGAGGTTTTCCCTTTGACCTTCCACAACATTTCGATTAAATTCTAATATTTACTGTAGTTGAATGTGGTTGAACATTAACATATAACCATGCTGTTGTCTCATTTTAAACTTGTGACCAACAGCTTTAACTGGGCCCTTAGTGCTGTCTAGCAATTCAACTATATTTCCTTAATCCATTCATTCTCTGTTTGGTTTGTTTTGTTTTTGAGACAGAGTCTCACTATGTTGCCCTTGGTAGAGTGCCATGGTGTCATAGCTCACAGCAACCTCAAGGTCCTGGGCTCAAGTGATTCTCTGGTCTCAGCCTCCAAAATAGGTGAGGCTATAGGTGCCCACCACAATGCCCAGCTATTTTTAGAGATGGGATCTCACTCTTGCTCAGGTTGATCTAGAACTCCTGAGCTCAAGCAATCTGTCCATCTTAGCCTCCCAAAGTGCTAGGATTACAGGCATGAGCCACTACACCCGGTCTCATTCTCCATTTCTTCTAGACAGCTATTTCACATCTTCTCTTCTCCCGTAAAATCTCCAATTTCTTCTCTCCCATTCTCATACTACATGCTTAATCTGCTTCCTAATTCAGAAGGAAAATAGAAAAAATCAGAAGATAACTTCCACAAGCTCTCATTGTCATATCTACTCTACTACTTGAGCCCCTGGGTCTAAGTATCCATCTGCCCTTCTGTTTTTATAAATTGACACTGTTCCTATTTAAGGCTAACTTCTCTATTTGACTAGTAGATCTCCCCAACTTTGCCTAAATCTAAAACAACTTTCCAGAAATCATCTCCTCTCCCTCCTGTATAATCAACTTTTTTATCTCTGGTGTGCATTGTCCTAACTTTTAAAAACACAAAAAACCTCTCTTGATCTCATCTGATTCTCTAGCTACCACATTTCTCTGCTTTTGCACATTAGCAAAATTTCTCAAAAGCATTGTCTCTAATGGCTGTCTCCAATTAAAATATTTCCATTGTCCATTAAAGCTTTTGTCTCTACTATTCCAATGTATTATTCATACAGTATACCAATGACCTTTACTTTAATAAGCCTAATGGTTAATTCTCAGTCCTCATCTTACTTCTCCTAATACCAGCATTTAACACAGTTGTTCACTCCCTCATTCTAGAAATATTTTCTTCACTTGGCTTGTAGGATACCACTTTGCTATGAGTTATATAGTTACCTCCTGGATCCCAACTCCTTCTGGGCTTTCTTTGCTGATCCATCCTTATCTCCTTCCTGACCTCTTAATTTGTAGCTCTGCAGGGTTTAGTCCTTAACCCTTTTTTTCTCCTTATCTGTTCTCATATCTTGGTGATATTCTCCAGTCTCATGGCTTTAAATACCATCTATATTAACACTGTCCAACAGAACTTCGTGAGATGATGGAAACGGTCTATACCTGCTATATTTAATACAATAGCTACTAACACACATGTGGCTATTGAGCACTGAAATGGGGCTAGCACAATTAAAGATATGGATTTTAAATTTAATTTGAATTGGTCAATTATTTTTAATTTACATAGTCACATGTAACTAGTGGCTACTATACTGGACACCATGGATCTAAAGTAGATGACTCCCAAATCTGTATCTCTGAACCAGTCTGTTTCCTGGAACTCCAGACTCATGAAGCCAACTGCTTACTTGATATTTCCATTTATATGTCATCTTCACTTAGACATCTAATAAATACTCAAACTTAACAATGTATAAAACTGAACTCCTAATCTTCTCCCCAATATTGTCCCTCACAGGATATTCCTCATATTACTCAAATGGTCACTCCATCTATATAACTGCTTAGGCCACAAACCTTGATTGGAATGATTCTTGACCTCTGTTTCTCTCATACTCCCACATCCAATCTGTGAGAAAATCTGTCAGCTCTCCCTTCAAGACTCATCTAGAATTTGGACCACTTCTTACTACCTCTACTATACTGGACCAAGCTACCAGTATCTTGAACCAGGATTATGCCAATAGTCCACCAACTCATCTCCTTGCTTCTGCCCTTGCCCCACCCATACCACCACAGTGTACTTTTCCCAAAGCAGCCAGAATAGTACTTTTAAAACATTAAATTAAGTTTTGTCCCTCCTCTGCTCAAAACCTTCAAATAGCTTCTCATCTCAAGGTAAAAAGCAAAGTTCTTTTACTACCATTCTGACTTATCTTTCAGCCCATGCCTACTCATTTACTCTGTTCTTGCCAAACTGTTCTTGTTGTTCCTCACATAAGTCAAGCACACTCCAAAGTAGTAAGTAGTAGTGCTTTTACACTTACTACTCCCCCTGCCTGGAATATTCTTGTCACAGATATTCACTATAGCTTTCTCCTTTACCCTCTCAGGTGTTTGCTCAAACAAAATCCTCTCAATGAAGCCTACTCTGATTACCCTATATGAAATAGGACTCAGTATTCCCAGCACTCACTATACTCTTAACCCCACTTCATTTTCTTCCATAGCACTATCTCCATTGGATATAACTATATTTTCTTATTTATTTGTTCACTGTCTTTGTTCTCCCACAAAGAATGCAAGCTGCAGGATATAGTAACTTTGTTTATCTTATTCACTGGTGATACTTTAGTGCCTTAAACAGTTCATGACACACACTAGGTACTCAATAAAAACTGTTGAAAGAATTCCAATGTGTAACTGTGCTATATACTAGAAGTTCACAGACAAGTAATAAAGAAATCACAGACTAGCAGAAACAGGTAAAGAAATAGTTATCATGCATTGTACCTAGTATAACAGTACAATAACAGAGACTAAGTACAGTTATGATTCAAGAAGAGCAAATACCTCTGCCAATGTATGTCAGTCAGTGAAGGCAACACTGAAGAGAGATGTGAGTTGAGTCTTAAAAGATAAGCATATGTTCATGAGGTAGATGTCATTTGCAGACAAAGACATTACATAGAGAAAACAGTAAATGAAATTATCTAATAAGCAGTAAATGATATACTGCAAGGAGGAACTATAAGTAGTTAGATATGAATAGAGCACATGTGTGGCAGCTGAAAAAGATAAGATGGGGAACAGATCTTGAACAAAGTCCATAGAGACTGGACTTTGTCCCACAGGAGAATAAAAACTATTAAAGCTGAAATACTTTAATACTTTATTTAACCTGGAATACTAGCACAGATCCATGAATGGGTGTCAGGATCTATGTGAACCTCTTGAGAAACAAAAATTTTCTGAGAGGTAGGCCCATAGCTTTCATCATATGAAAGGTCCATGATTCATAAATAGGCTATAAACCACCATACTAGAATGTATTTGTCAGAAAGTGATATGATCAGATTTGAATGTTAGCAACATCACTCAGGTATAAATAGGTAGGGAGGTGCTGAAACACTTAGGTAGGTTTGGTGGGGGGCAGAGGGATGGATCAACATGAAGCCCAGGATACAGGTCTTCGCTAGAAATATAGATTTTAGAATGGTAGTGAGAGCCTACGTGGAAGAGTAAGAAATGAGCATGAATGAGATTGTACAGACAGAGTATGTAAAGTGAGCTAAAGACTAAAAACAAAACCCTAAGGACATCCAACATTTGTGAGCAGGACAAATGAGGAATAAAAGAAAAATTAAAAGAAACAGCCAGAGAGATGAAAGGAGAATCTAGAGAAAGCAGGGTTATGAAATCAAGATAGGAAAGAGTTTTAGGAAGGAAGAAATGGTCAACATTGTCAAATGCCTTAGTAAGTTCATGTAGGATAAGGACTGGAAAGTGATCAAAGGAGAGGGCACTAAGGTCCATGGTCATCAGTGGGCCTAGAAAGAATAGTTTCTATAGTATGGATAGGGCAGAAGCCAGACTGCAGTGAACTGAGGCACGATTGTGCAGTAAGTGAATTCAGCAAGACTAGACTATCCTTTCTAGAGGCTTAGATATAAAAGAATAGAAAGACAGAATCTTAGTGGGAAAACAGATGGAAAGATACCAACTCTAGATGATAATATTAATATAAAAGAACAAAATTTAGATGAAAATATAATGATTTCAATGGAAGAAATGTTTATACATTTAGAAGAAGCTAATACAGAAAGAGAGATGGAAAAATAAAGCAAGGGGACCTAACAGAGAGTAGAAAGTTCCTGAGGAATCAAGAGAAAGAGAATCTAGAAAAAAGATGAAGTTACTCATTAAGCAAGATAAGGGATGCCTCTTCTCCTTTTTGAAAAAGGAATAATTCTGGGCACACAATTGAAAGAAAACATGCCTAAGAATATTAATTTTCTATATGAAAAATAAGCAAGGTACTTTGCAGAGGGGACCAGGGAGAGGGTCACAGGATCTTATGAAAGGTATAAAAAGTTTGGAGTAGTTATAATTAGAGATAAAAGAAGGATCATGGAAGATTAACTATGGCTAGCCCTCCTCACCCTATGGTGGTGTTAATGAGCATGGTTAGGAAATGTTCTTAAGCAATGTAAGTGATCAGAAGGCATATGGTAAAACTACTTTGAGGGAATGAAATTGTGATGCCAATTTTTGTTTCAGGACTATAAAGTCAATCACCTATTTATAACTGTCCCATAATTGTTACTACAAAAAAAAATTAACTTACTTGAGAGCTGGGCATCAATAATCATGGAAGACGAAGTTGATGACTGTTCATTATTTGCATCTATTTGAAGCAGAGATGCATTTTTAATATTATTCTCCTCTATCTTGCAGTTATTCTTATGTAGCAAGCCTTCAGTATTGGTGACTTTACAGCTAATACCACAGCCTGGAACAACCTGGAAATCTATACAGGTACCCAAGGTTTCAGTGTCCAGCTCCTAATAAATAGAAACAGAAGGATTTCACTGCTGTTCTGATAATCCAAGATCCTCCAATTGCAAGATCAAAAATTACTTCTGGTTAATTCTAAATGTTTAGATACATGGTACATGCCTGGTTAATTCTATTTTTTTTTCTTCTGCCCAAGTGTCAGACTAATAATCATTCAAATGGTCATGAATCAGAACATTGAGCATAGACATAGCCTCTCTTCTCTCTGCCACATAATGACACAAATGCAACACCTCTAGGGGCAGTGCCTGGTTAATTCTAAATGCTTAGAAAGAAACTATCACTTATCATTTCCTTGATGGTGGATTTTAGTAAGGACAAAGGAACAGAGCATTGAGTGTAAAATTCAAAATTTTATAGACATCATGGAAGGCTTATCAATATTCTCTCCCCTTTCCAGTAGAGAATTACAAAGTAAATTTTTAATTCTATAGTCAAGTCAGGTTTTCTATTTAGTACAAGGAAAAGGGTACAAATAATGGGGCCTTTAGTTACCAGAGTGGTCTCTAGTCTAGTTCTGCATCCTTAGTAAGCCAAATAATTCTGAGGGTCATGCTCTTTATAACTGCATCCTTTCTGTTGTTTGATTTGAATATAAAGAAGCCAAGCAAGTAATAGTTAATAAGTAAAAGAGGAAAGAATAAATAAAGTAATTGCAACACCAATGGTAGATACTGCAACATTTTAAATATATAATTCAAGAAGAACGTATACAATTCAATGAGGAAAAGACAAACTTATGGAAAAATAGGCAATGGATACAAGTAGACAGTTAAGAGAAAGTGAAAGTAAAATAGCCAATAAACATACAAAAAAGATTGTCAACATTATTTAAAACTAAGGAAGTACAAAGCAAATCATCAACAAGTAAATACTTTTCACTTATTAAATTGGAAAAAATAAATTGTGAGAATGCAGAGAAATGAGCACTCATAAATTTTTGATGCTGATAATAGCCTCTGATATGGGTACTGGTAATATATTCATCAAAAACTAATTGCATATATCCTTGGATTCTAGCAATTCATTAATAGGCACTTAAGGTAGACATAGATTTACAAAAGCTATCTCTTTTCAGTATACATTGCAAGAGCCAAAAAACCAATCATACTACAGGATACAACACATCCATCAAAAACAATGACACAGATCTATGTTTCCTATTATGGAAAATTCATTTAACAAAATAAAAAAGCAGGCTTGGCGCCTGTGGCTAAGGTGCCAGCCACATACACCTAAAGTGGCAGGTTCAAATCCAGCCCGGGCCCGCCAAACCACAATGACAGGTGCAACCAAAAAATAGCCAGGCATTGTGGTGGGCACCTGTGGTCCCAGCTACTTGGGAGGCTGAGGCAGGAGACTCGCTTGAGCCCAGGAGTGGGAGGTTGCTGTGAGCTGTGATGCCAGAGCACTCTACCCAGGGGGACACCTTGAGGCTCTGTCTCAAAAAATAATAATAATAATAATAATAATAAAATAAAAAAGCAAGGGAGCAAAGATTGATCACCATCTGACCTTTCTATGCAAATTATAAAATGATAAATACACATATGTTAGTATATGCATTAAAAATGTTAACAGATGCACACCTTTGTGAACATACTCAAAATTACTGAAACGGCGAGATTTATAGTATAATGAATTATATCTCAATAAAGCTGTCTTTAAAAAAGATTGCCAATGGGTTAATAGTTGTTCAACTTTGGAGAGAGGAATTATGGAAGGGTCCAGGACATGAGGTTTTCAATTTTTTTTTATTATTGGGGATTCGTTGAGGGCACAAAGAATCAAGTTACACTGATTGCATTTGTTAGGTAAAGTCCCTCTTATAATTGTGTACTGCCACCAAGAGGTGTGTCACCCCATGTAACCCCACTCCCTCCCTCTTTCCCTCCCTCCACTCCCCTATTCCTCCACCCCCACCATGTACTAGGTCCTCAATTGTCCTCCTATCAGAATTGAGTACATTGGATTCTTGCTTCTCCATTCTTGTGATGCTTTACTAAAAAGAATGTGTTCCACCCCCATCCAGGTTAATACAAAAGATATAAAGTCTCCATCTTTTTCAGTGGCTGAATAATTATTACATGGTATACATATACCACAGCTTGGTAATCCATTCCTGGATTGGTGGGCATTTATGTTGTTTTCACAATTTGGCGATTGTAAATTTACCTGCGGTAAACAGTCTAGTGCAAATGTCCTTATGATAAAATAATTTTTTTTCTTCCAGGTAGATGCCTAGTGTTGGGATTCCAGGATCAAATGGGAGGTCTAGTTTGAGTTCTTTGAGGATTCTCCATACTGCCTTCCAAAAACGTTGGATTAGTTTGCAGTCCCACCAGCAGTGTAAAAGTGTTTCCTTTTCTTGACATCCGTGCCAGCATCTGCAGTTTTGAGATTTTGTGATGTGAGCCATTATCACTGGGGTTAGATGATCTCTCAGGGTGGTTTTGATTTGCATTTCTCTAATAATTAGGGACGATGAGCATTTTTTCATGTTTGTTAGCTATTCATCTGTCTTCTTTAAAGAAAGATTCTATTCATCTCTCTTACCCAGTGATATTAGGGATTATTGGCTCTTTTATGTTGATTAATTTGAGTTCTCTGTAGATCCTAGTTATCAAGCTTTTGTCTAACTCAAACTGCAAATATCCTTTCCCATTGTAAGTTGTCTATTTGCTTTGGTTACTGTTTCCTTAGCTATACAGAAGCTATTCAGTTTAATTAAGTCTCATTTGTTTATTTTTATTGTTGTTTCAATTGCCACAGAAGTCTTTTTCATAAAGTCTTTCCCTAGGCCAATACCTTCAAGTATTTTCCCAATATTTTCTTCAAGGATTTTTATTGTTTAGTGCCTTAGATTCAGATCTTTTATCCATCTTGAATTAATTTTAATGAATGGAAAAATGAGTGGGTCCAGTTTTCATCTTTTAGATATAGTTATCCAGTTCTCCCAGCACCATTTATTGAATAGGGATTCTTTCCCCCAATGTATGTTCTTGTTTGGTTTATTAAAGATCAGGTGGCTGTAAGATGTTAGTTTCATTTCATGGTTTTCTATTCAGTTCCAGATGTCTATGCCTTTATTTTTGTGCCAATACCATGCTGTTTTGATCACTATGGCCTTGCAGTACAGCCTAAAGTCTGGTAGGCTAATGCCCTTTGCTTTGTTTTCCTTACTAAGAATTGGCTTAGCTATATGGAGATTTTTTCTGGTTCCATACAAAACAAAGAATTACTTTTTCCAAATCTTGAAAGCATGATGATGGGGATTGCATTGAATCTGTAGATTGCTTTTGGAAGTATAGACATTTTATCAATGTTGATTCTTCCTAGCCAGGAGCATGGGAATATTCTTCTATTTTTTTCTTAGGGTTTCATAATTTTCTTTATAGAGGTCCTTCACCTCTTTTGTTAGGTACATTCCCAGGTATTTCATTTTCTTTGAAGCCACTTATGAAGGGAATTGTGTCAATGATTATTATTGGTATATACAAAAGCTACTGATTTATGGACATTGATTTTATATACTGAGATTTTACTGCATTTTTTGATCATTTCCACGAGTCTTGTGGTTGAGTCTCAGGGACTCTCTAAATAGAAGATAATATCGTGAGCTAAGAGGGAGAGTTTGACCACTCTGCCCCCATTTGGATGCCCTTTATTTCCTTCTCTTGCGTGATTTTATTGGCTAGAACTTCCAGCACTATGTTGAATAGTAGTGGTGACAGAGGACAACCTTGTCTTGTTCCAGTTCTAAGTGGAAAAGCTTTCAGTTTTATTCCATTCACTATATTTGCTATGGGTTTGTCGAAGATAGCTTTGATCAGTTTAAGAAATGTGCCACTTAGCTTGGAGCCTGTAGGTCAGTGAGTAGGGTGCTGGCCACATACAATGAGGTTGGCAGGTTGGAGTCTGGCCCAGGCCTGCTAAACAACAGTGATAACTGCAACCAAAAACAAATAGCTGGGCATTGTGGTGGGTGCTTGTAGTCCCAGCTACTTGGAAGGCTGAGGCAAGAGAATCGCTTAAGCCCAAGGGTTTGAGGTTGCTGTGACCTGTGTTGCCACGGCACTCTACCGAGGGCAGCATAATAGACTCAAAAAAAAAAAAGAAAGAAAAAGAAATGTCCCACCTGTGCCTATATTCTTCAGTGTTCTAATTAGAAAAGGATGCTGAATTTTATTGAATGCTATTTCTGCATCTATTGAGAGGATCTTATGGTCTTTGTTTTTGCTTCTGTTGATATGGTGAATTAAGTTTATGGACTTGTGTATGTTGAATCAGCCTTGCATCACTGGGATGAAAGCTACTTGATCGTGATGTATGACTTTTTTAATGAGAAGCTATAATATATTGGCTAGGATTTTACTGAGAATTTTTGCATCTATATTCATTAGTAAAATTGGTCTGAAGTTCTCCTTTTAGTTGGGTCTTTTCCTTCTTTTGGTATCAGGGTGATGTTTGCTTCATAGAACATGTTGGGGAATATTCCCACCTTCTCTAAGTTTTAGAATAGTTTCTGTAGTATGGGTATAAGCTCTTCTTTGAAGGTTTGAAAGAATTCAGCTGTGAAGCCATCTGGATCAGGACATTTTTTTATTGGGAGAGTTTTTATTGTTTCTTTGATCTCAGTTCTTAAAATCGATCTGTTCAGGAGATCTATCTTTTCTTGGTTAAGTTTAAGGAGAGTGTGGGATTCCAAATATTGACCCATTTCCTCCACACTGTCAATTTTCTGGGTACAGAATTTCTTACAGAATTCAGAGATAATCTCTGGTATTTCTTTTCTTTTCTTTTTTCTTTTGAGACAGAACCTCAAGCTGTCACCCTGGGTAGAGTGTTGTTGCATCAGAGCTCACAGCAACCTTCAACTCCCGGGCTCAAGCAATTCTCTTGCCTCAGCATCCCCAGTAGCTGGGACTACAGGCACCTGCTACAATGCCCAGGTACTTTTTGGTGGTAGCTGTCGCTGTTTGGCAGGCCCGGTCTGGATTCGAACCTTCCAGCTCTAGTGTACGTGGCTGGTGCCTTAGCCACTTGAGCTACAAGCACTGAGCAGAAATCTCTTATATTTCTGTGGCATTTGTTGTTATTTCCCCTTTAGCATTTCTGATTGAGGTTACTAGAGATTTTACTTTTCTGTTTCTAGTTAGTTTGGCCAAAGGTTTATCTATTTTATTTATTTAAAAAAAAAACAAAACTTTTTTTTTGTTAATTTTCTGAATGATTTTTTTGTTTTAAATTCCATTAATCTCTGATTTAATTTTAGTTATTTCTTTCCTTCTGCTGGATTTAAGATTGGATTGTTCTTTTTCCAATTCCATAAGATGATTTGTGAGTATGCTGATGCACTCACTCTCTTTCTGTTTTTCGAATATAGGCATCTAGTGCAATAAATTTTCCTTTTGAGACTGCTTTTTCTGTATCCCTCAGTTTGGGTAACTTGTGACTTCACTATTGTTATGTTTGAGAAATTTAGCAATTTCCTCTTTTATCTTTTCTGTTCCCAACTATCATTCACCGTAAGTTTGTGTAATTTTCATATCTTTGTGTGGGGATGAACATTTTTGTTAGAGTTGAGCTCCATCTTTAAAGCCTTGTGGTCTCAGAAGAGACAGGTATTATTTCTATTCCTTTAATTTTGCTGAGGTTTGATTTGTATACTAGGATGTGATCTATTTTGGATTATGTGCCATGGGCTGATGAGAAAAAAAAAGGTATATTATTTTGCATTGGGATGGTGTGTTCTGTATATGTCTATTAATCCCATTTGTTCTAGGGTAATGTTTAAGTCTTTTGTATCCTTTTTAGTTTCTGTTTAGAGGATTTGTCCAGTTCTGTCAGAGGATGTTGAAGTCCCCAGTATTACGTTGTTATGGGATACCATAGTGCCCAGACCCCTCAAGGTCTGTTTCATAAATCTGGGAGCATTTAATTTAGATGCATAAATATTTAAAGTTGAGATGTCTTCTTGGTGTATTGTTCCTTTGACCAATATGAAGTGTCCACCTTTGGCCTTCTTTTAACTTTAGTTGCTTTGAATCTGCTTGCATCTGAGAATAAGATTGCAACCATTCCTTTCTTCTGATTTCCTTTGCTTAAAATGCAGTTTTCCATCCCTTACCCTTCAAGGGTTTTTCCTTCAAGGCTAGGTGTATCCCCTGGAGACAGCATATGGATGGCTTCTTTTTTCTTTTTTTATCCAATTAGCCAGACTGTGCCTCTTCAGTAGGGAATTCAATCCATTGATGCTGGCTGGGTGTTGTGACTCACAACTATAATCCCAGCAACTGAGAGACCAAGGTGGGTGGATTGCCTGAACTTATGGGTTGAGACCAGCCTGAGTCAGAGCAAGACCTCATCTCAAAAAAATAGCTGAGCGTTGTGGCAGGTGCCTATAGTCCCAACTACTCAGGAGGCTGAGGCAAGAGGATCACTTGAGCCCAAGAATTTGAGGTTGCTGTGAGCTATGACAACATGGCACTCTACCAAGGGTGACAAAGTAAGACTCTGTCTCTAAAAAAAAAAATCCATTGACATTTATTGAGAGTATTGATAAGTGTGGTAAAATTTTATTCATCTTATTATGAGAAAGTCTGTTGTGTAGTTTTATCCTTTGTGCTACTATAGAAGCTAAGTTTGGTCCTGTAGCTGCTAGGTGCTTACTCAGGTGGTGGTCCATTGTGGTGTTCAATGTTGAGAATGGAGAGCTGGTCTTGTGGTGGTGAATTTCCTCAGTGCTTTTATATCCAGAAAAGTTTTGATTTCTCTATCAATATTGAAGCTTAGGTTAGCAGGATACAGACTTCTAGGCTGAAAATTATTGTGTTTAAGAATGTTAAAGGTGGATCACCATGATCTTCTGGCTTGCAAAGTTTCAGTTGAAAATTCTGCTATCATCTTAATGTCTCTGCCCCTGTAGGTCGGCTGGTGCTTACTCCTAGCTGCTTGCAGAATTTTATCCTTTGACTTGACTTTGGACAGGTTCATTACAATGTATCTTGGAGAAGCTCTGTTACAGTTGAGATGACCCAGGATGGTTTTCAATTTTTATTATGTAATTTTCTGAACTATCTGAATTTTTCTACCATAAATATGTAATACTTTTCATTTTTTATTTTAAAAGGAGTTATCTGATAAGATTATATTTAATTTTTGTGTTTATCTTTATACAGTAGAACCTCTGTAAATTTACCACTCAAGAGACTGTAACAAACTGGTGAACATATGGAGGCAGTCAACATAAGGAACTAGGCCTGCTATACTGATATGTACATGTGGTGCATGTCCTGTCTATGAAAATTACCATAACTAGGGAAGTGGTCAATATAGGGAGATGGTCAACTATGGAGGTTCTATTGTATTTGTCTATATAAAGAAACTAAAGCATATAAAATTAAATGAGAAAATGCAGGAAGTTCCTAGGTTACAAACAAGATAGGTTTTGTAGATTTGTTCTTAAGTTGAATTTGTAAGTTAGAAGAGGTACATTTACCTATTATTTGTAATAGCCTCCATCTGTAACTGTGAGTCATACATCAGCTATATATTTGTAACTGAGAGACAACCTATACAAGTCTCTTTAGCTTCATATCAATCATACATGTAAATCACAGTCAAATGCCAATCTAGGTTTGACTTGGGTAATTCCTACAGGAGATGACTCCATTAATAAACAAGGGGAAAACGTGCACCTGTTTGCAGTATTTGGTTATAGCTGCTCCTAGAGGATGTTCACTGTTACTTTCAGCAGTTCCCACAATGGCCAGGATCTTATTACGTGATATTCTGTTACTTTCCACCAGAATCTTTACTTCATTCACTACTGGGGTTCCATGAGTAATGGTTCCAGTCTTATCAAATACCACTACTTTTACCTATAAGAAAATGAAAATACTGTGTACACATATGACTTGATAATCTTTAACATCACCTTTGCAGAAATGAGAAAAATGTTTACTTTGACAGATTACTCTTTTGTTTCTTAATAAATCGAACTTTCACTTGAGCTGATTTCAAAAACTGACAGAATACTCTCAGTTATACTTATTAGCCATTCCCTGCAAATGTTTTACTGTTTAATCATGGAAAATGACTGTGAATATGTTAAAAAAAAAAAAACTAGAGCTAATTGTTAAAGGTTGACTATCAATAGGTAATTAAGAAATACCTCTAGGTAAAACAGAAAGACTTTCAATATTAATGAATAATAGATCCATTGGGGAAATCTGGGCAGCAGACAGATAATTCTTAGAGAAAAGGTGAGTGAGTAAATTGAAAGGAGCATCAGATAAGACCTGCTCGGTTGCTTTGACTTTATCAGGTCTAGGATAGAAGCTTGGATTGAGAAGAGACAGCTCAGGGAACTAATGCAGGAAACTCAGCACACATAGAAATAAAGAAGAGTCCAGAATTAGAGAACACAGTCATCTCATAGTACACTTAAATAAGGATCTTAAAAAACTAATAGCTCAAGGAACCAAAATGAAAGAGAAATGACAATTAAACAGAAAGTATGATTATGGACAAGAAAAAAACTAGCAATAAAGGAAATTATTGTGTTCTTGTACTAATCTCACAAATTTTAAGTTTGAAGTTATATCAAAATTAAAAGTTTCTATCACTAGCCTGTATTGACTGGCTAGATAAGGTTCCAGACTAGGTCTATGCTATGTTTTATTTACTACATACATCTATATAGTTTGTTTCCTCATAATAAGAACATACTAATAGGAACATGGTTTTGGTCAAAGTCAAGTAGGCTTAATTAAGATTGCATAGAAATCCTAATATGAGAGCAGTCAGAGATAGGATTATATTTGAAGTCATAGCTGCAATCTCTAAGCTGCTGGCAGCAAAGGCAAAGAAACTGCATTATAACTGCAGGCATTAGCTCACACTGAAGAACAAAAATATGGAATTACACAAATAAGTCAGAAGCCTGTTTGGCAAATTTTCCTGGGCATGTGTCTAGTCTGTCTTCCTGCCAAAAGGCTGGTCTAGTCTGAAACAGGACAGGACTCCAAAAGAGTAGTAGTCTTGGAATAGTTTTAAAGGTCTTAGGTAACTAAAGCCAATAGGGAGCAGAACCAAAATATTAACTTTCCTACCTTAATTTTCCAGATAGTCCCAGGAGAAACCCAGCTTATGGACCATGTGCAAATAATTTAGAACTCTTTGTTTCTCAATAGGGGTGCTACTGCCAGTTTAGATAAAATCATTCTTAGTTCTATGGATTGTCTTACCTTATGAGCCATCTCCAATGGCTCTCCACCTTTGATTAGTATGCCATTTTGAGCACCTACTCCTGTACCCACCATCACAGCAGTTGGAGTGGCCAGGCCCAGTGAACAGGGGCATGCAATACACAGAACTGTGATAGAAGCTTGGAAAGCAAAGCGTATTACTGTTTCTGTTCGGGAGATACTTCTATTGTAGCCCTTTAGAAGAAAGATATAAGTTATGGTTATTGAGTTAGAACTGTAAAAAACAAAAGGAACAAAGCTTAACCCTACCTAGCTACCAACATACATGTTTTACTTATAAGTAAATAGTTTTTTTTCTTTTATGAATGTAAGAAATTATAACTGGTAAACAAGTGACATTCCTAAAATCAAGATTTCATTTTTGATGAATCCAGAGTTACAAACTATGGAAAATCATAAATCATAACAACAAATTTTTTTCCAAAGTTATTTCCACTTAATTATTTATGCAAAGATTCACAAACTGTTTTGTAGATAGTAAAGAATTTTTACAAGTCACTTACAGGAAAGTAGGTTTCCACAATTTCAAAATTCAGAAATCCAATTATAATCCATACCAAGAGGGTAGCAATGGAAACAAAAACGATGAAAGGAACAAAGTAGCTGCTAAGTTTGTCTGCAAATTGTTGGATAGGAGCCTAGGATTAAAAATAACAATAATAATAAGTATGTTGTAGTTTCCTTTTCTGATATTGAATATATATTCCATAGTTAGCACAAACAGGAATATTTTAACAAACTCTGTTAATGCAACTATAATTTATCAATGGAATATATAATAACTAGATCAAGATTTATACGGAGAAAACTTTAAAAATACTTTATGTTTTTCCTAAGGCGTTAAGTTACCTTTGATGTTTGTGCCTCTTCCACAAGTTTGACAATTTGAGAAAGGGTTGTGTCTGCTCCAACATGGGTTGCTTGGATAAGAAGTGACCCATTCTGGTTAATGGAACCAGCAATCACTGTGCTGCCAGGTTTTTTAGCTACAGGCATTGCCTCCCCTATATGAAGAATAAAGATAGATTTTAGGAGCATAAAATATCATTATCTTGAAACATGCTGTTATTTGTTAACTGCCAAAGAAACATCTAGAAAGGAGATTTTTACTTTGTAAAATAGAATCCAGACAAATGCCCAGGTGAAAGTTGCCTTCCATTTTTTCTTATGTTAGTTCTGGGCCAAACCTAGAGATATACACCTTAAATTGGGAAAATCTATTAGGTTAGCTCTTGTTAGCAGATGCTTTTGGAGATTCATTTACATCCTAGATCAGGGGTCCTCAAACTTTTTAAACAGGGGGCCAGTTCACTGTCCCTCAGACCGTTGGAAGGCCAGACTGTGGGCCCCGGGAAGAGTCGGCTGCTAAGCAGAACAGGCATCCGTGGCAAAAACACCCAGCAGGCCAGATAAATGTCCTAGGCGGGCTGCATGTGGCCTGTGGGCCGTAGTTTGAGGATGCCTGTCCTAGATCATTGGTTCTCAACCTGTTGTCAAGAAGGATTTAGAAATGTAGGAGGAATTTTTTGTTAGTATGAATAACTGGGGGCAGGGTACATGAGGTGCTGCTACTACAATTTAGTGGACCAGGGTCAGGCACACTAAATTGTACTACAGTGTGTAAGATAGTCCCCAGAACTAAGAATTATCCCATTCAAACTGGCAATGGCACCCTTACTGAGAAAAATAAAGTCCTGAAATATTTCCATCTGATCAATAAGCTGAGCTTCTCCTGAGACTATCCAGGGAGTTGAGGTAGTAAAGGTATTATTTTGGGCTCTGCTCCAGATTGGCCTTAGTTACCTAAGATTTCTAAAACTACGCTAGGCCTATTTTCTTGGAGCAGATCTTGATATGGAAAATCTGGAGTCCTATCCTATCTCTGACTAAACCAGTCTTTAGGGCAAGAAGATAGAATAAGTATTTGCTCAGGAAAATTTGCCCAAGTCTATCAGGCTGTACAGAAAACCAAGACAATTTCTACTGGTTATGCAGGTAAGTAATTAACGATCTTCAGTGAAAAGACTTTTCAATAGCATAACTAAAGCTACAAAATAAATCTTAGGAAAGAAATTTAATGTAATCTAAAGAAGAACTCATATTTTTTGCTCATCATTTCTAATTATTTTCTCATAGTTTCTACAAAAAGTTCTATACCTTTCATGCCTATTTTCATTAACATTTTGGATTCATTTCACTTTCACATCATGATCCCCTAAAAGAATGTACCTGTGATGAGGGATTCATCTACCATAGAATGTCCTTCAATAACACAACCATCCACTGGAAATTTGCCTCCTGGAACCACCTTAATGATGTCTCCACGTTGTACAAGTTCCACATCCACTTGTTCTTCACTGGATATGAGTTAACATAAAAAGTATCATGATCACATGCTTCTTACCCTGACCTCCCTGTGCAAGACTTTTTTCATGTCAACCTGTGGCTCCATAATTACTACCACTGGAAGTTAGAACCAACATTTGAGATAGGAAGTACTATGCTGCTCATGCACACTGTTGGTGAACAGCACATGACATGCCACAAAGTAAGCACCCTAAATATTTGTTCAATAGACATTGAATGAATAAGTGAAAACCCTAAAAATAATATAACAGGTTTCATTTAACTGAACAATTTATTTGTGTAAATTTGACTAAAAAATTTTATGAGCAAAAGAATGAAATCTAAACATGTCTTTAGCACTAACTGCCAATTTACAGGTAACACAGTAGTTACAGAACAAGTTAAATGACACCACAAGGAGACAAAGAGACAAATTCTGATTATTGAATGTTATACAAAACAACTGATGGATGTTTCTTCAACAGGCCAATTGTTCTGGAGGGGGGAGAAGGGGGAGGTTTCTTTAACAAGTCAATTGTATTATAGGGGAGGAGGAAAGATGGGTAGAAAAGAAGAAAAAAAAAGAAAGAAAGGAGCTGTTTTAGATTAGAAGAAACATTAAGACTCATAACAGTCATATGCAATAATATACTTATATAGACCTTGTTTGAATTCTATTTCAAACAAAGACCTAAAAACATTTTGGAGACAACAGAAGAAATGTAAATATGGATTGGTCAACAGGTGACATTAAGGAATTATTGTTCATTTTACTGGGTAAAATATGGTATTATAGTTATGTAAGAATATGTGACTTTTTTAGTATACTACAGAAATATTTAGTAGTAAAATGATATAACTAAGATTCACTTTAAAATAATACTGTAACAATGGAAAAAAGAGAAAATGTATAGGTTAAGTAAGGTGTGGCAAAATGTGGATAATTCTTAAATCTGAGAGAGAGTATACGGGTTCACAATACTCTTTTGTATTTCTGTGTATATTTTACATCTTTCAGAAGAAGTTAAAAAAAAAGAGAGAGAAGAGTGAAAATAAATACCTCAGGAGGATATTATCAGAATCAAGAGTTACAATAGTTGCTTCTGTGGCTTGTAGTGAAATTAGCTTTGCAAGAGCCTCTGATGTTTTACCCTATAAATTAAAACAAATTGACAATGCTAAGAAAGAAAAAGTTCAGGTCTTAAATAAAGATAATATTTAACATTTATCCAAAAGTCAGCTTTAGGAATATTCATTTGTTCAAAACAGAATATTTTAAATATATGAAGTACACAAAATATAAACATGTATTAGGTATAATTTATAAAGAAATAATATAAGTTAATAAGTAAAACATCAGGAATATAGGCAAATCATTTAAGAAAAAATATAAAAACCTAGTATGTGGAAAAATGTTTATTCTTGCCATTAATGAAAGAAATGCATACTAAAGCAATATTGTAATACTGCTTAGTGCCTACTAACTTATCAAGCATTTAGATAAGATTCAATGAGGACAAAGTTACAGTAAAACCACTTTAGTGACATATACTTGCTTGCAAAAAGTGTTACCACTTGTAGCATGAACCATACAAAGATTTGTTCTCTTTAACCCAGTACTTACATCCTTTGTAATGTCTTCCAAGATACTAGTTCAATGGAAATGACTATTAGACACAAACATGTTCAATGCAGGATTATCTAAAATAAAAACTTGGAAACAACCTAATTGAAAACAAAACTAGAATGGTATAGTAAATTTAAGCATGTTGACATGACTATTATTCAAAAATATCAAATAATTATCTAGACTAAAAAAACAAGGAAAGAATTTTAGAGTGTTAAGGTTACAGTGTATAACATGTATAATATGTTGCCACTCTATTAAGAAGTATATTAACTTTATAATGTTATGGTTACAGTGTATAATATGTATAATATATTGCAACTCTATTAAGAAGTATAAAGGTATATGGAACAGGATTAGAAAGTAATGTACATTAGAACATGGGACTATGGGTGAATTTTTCCATAATTTTTATTTATTTATTTATTATTTTTTGAGATGGAGTCCCACTGTCACCCTGGGTAGAGTGCAGTGGCATCATCATAGCTCACAGAAACCTCAAACACTTGGGCTCAAGTGATCCTCTTGCCTCAGCCTCTCAAAAAGCTGAGACTATAGGTGTGTACCACCATACTCGGCTAGTTTTTCTATTTTTGGTAGAGTCAGGGTCTTGCTTTTGTTCAGGCTGGTCTTGAACACCTGAGCTCAAGAAATACAATCACCTCAGCCTCCCAGAGTGTTAGGATTATAGGCATGAGTTTTTTCTTTTTTAGAGACAGAGTCTCACTTTATCCCCCTTGGTAGAGTGCTGTGGCGTCACAGCTCACAGCAATGTCCAACTCCTGGGCTTAGGTGATTCTCTTGCCTCAGCCTCCCGAGTAGCTGGGACTACAGGTACCCGCCACAGCACCTGGCTATTTTTTGTTGTTGTTGTTTCAGTTTGGCCAGGGCCAGGCTCAAACTCACCACCCTTGGTATATGGGGCCGGCGCCCTACCCACTGAGCCACAGGTGCTGCCCCAGGATTATAGGCATGAGCCACAGCTCCCAGCCCCATCATTATTTATGAACCATGTGGTCACATCAACTTTTCAATTAACAATTTGATATAAATAAAAAAATAAGTACTGCTCTCTTTTAAAATAATTTCAATGTATTACAGGGGTACAAATGTTTTTGGTTATATGGATTGCTTTTGTAATGTTTGAGTTGGGATTATAATAAGTGTGTCTGTCACCCAGATAATGTTCACTGTATCCGTAAGATAGGTTTTCACCCATCACTTATTCTCCCTGCTTTATTTCCATTGAGTTTTATTGCCCTCTACACACATGTATACTCATCTCTCTCTTAAAACAAACATGGACATAATATACTACCTAAGGATTAATTCCATAAATTTGATAAATCTTCTAAAATCTAAATTGACATTTAACTTAAAATATTCCTAAAATGGCTCAGCGCCTGTGGCTCAATTGGCTAAGGCGCCAGCCACATACACCTAAGGTGGCGGGTTCGAATCCCCAGCCCGGGCCCGCCAAACAACAATGATGGCTGCAACCAAAAAATGGCCGGGTGTTGTGTCGGGCGCCTGTGGTCCC
>CAUYQV010103623.1:0-13224 GCA_963574575.1 Galagoides demidoff | reverse complement strand
GCCCGGCCATTTTTTGGTTGCAGCCATCATTGTTGTTTGGCAGGCCCGGGCTGGGGATTCGAACCCGCCACCTTAGGTGTACGTGGCCGGCGCCTTAACCACTTGAGCCACAGGCGCCGAGCCGAAAAGTATTTTTTTCATGTAGACACCTTCACAAATGTCAAATAACAGCAAAACAAAATACTATGGGACAATGCATGTGGTGAACTGGTTATTGGTCGATGTTTGGGGTGTGTGTGTGTTTCCTGTCTTCCTGTGTCTCTTGCTTTAACTAAGGGCAGTTGACTGTGTTTCCTAGTGTTTTTGGTAGATAGAATTGAACATATGCAAATAAAAATTCTGTGCTATACTCAGATTGTGTCCTAATATATCAGTTGTATTACAACACGTTTTCCTTTTGAAAATAAGACATCCAGAAGAATTGACTATAATGGGAAGAGAAGCGAATAAAACTCAAGACGTCTGACTTAGCCACTTTTTCACCTACACAGCTGTGTTAATAGAGCCAGCAGCTTTGTGAACACCATAAAATGAAGTGTGTTTTTAACACAGAAATACCAGAGCCTAAGCATCTAGCTTTGGTAACCTGGAAGGGTATAAGGCCATACATTTTATTTTTAAGCTATTGAAACCATGATTTAAAATGCATTTGGGTAGAAAAGTTTTGATTTTGCCTTCACCTCCACACCCATTTCATGGATATTAAAAATAACTTTCACTGTTTTATTATCAAGCCTGTAATTAGGCTACTTGATCATTACTTTATCCCCTTCCCCCATTCTACCTAATTCGGAAACACATTACCAAAACAGCTAGAATTTGTGGGCATACTTTATAAACCTTACAGAATTACACTAATAGAAATTGGTACTTTATGTCTTTGGCAATCATCACTCAAAAACGAGCCACATTCTTCAAGTATAAGCGTTGCCACTATTGAGAATTTCTAATATAAAGTGCCAGGGGTTTTGAAGGCACTTCTAAAATGAATTGAACTTGCGTGGGAAAATTTGTACCGCAAACTTTGCTACAATAATTTTCTGTGATCTCTATTGGAATATGTTTACTCCCATTATTTCATAACGCCATACGTATTTTATTCCCACATGATAAAATTGTCAGAACTTCAGCTGTGGTTTCATATTTTAATTGTTGTTTACATTTACTCATGTCTACCCTGGTACCTGACAAACAGCAATACCCAATAGGTGATTGGCTGGATGACCGGGTGATTGGTATCTTCCTATGGTGTCTTGTGCTTAGAAGTTACTCACTAAAGATAGGATGCTATGAATTATTTGTTCTATTTTAATTGTTCAATATTTACTCCTATTGTTGAATATGATATTCATACTGTAAGCAGATTGGATGGTATTTAATTGACGTTATCTTTAGTGAGATAAGAGAAATTGTTTATTTTGTGTATATTTCTTCTTTCGGATGTCAGTTGCAGAAACATGAGTTTACTGCATACCTCAATACACAGCAGATATCCATTATTGGTCTCAGCAACTTTTGTTCCTTATTTTAGTTTATTTCTCTTTAGTGTATTATCTTTTCAGTCCCGAGGTTCTTGTTACTCCCTACAGAGACATTCACTCTAAAATGCATGCTGTGTGTCTTTACATTTGTACATGTTCTTATGAAATACTATGTACATAGTGCTAGTTGGGGAGTCTGGGGTTTTAATTTACTTAAACAGTAAGTGCTATTTATCTTTTTGTTTAATTCCTTTCTTTCATTCAGCACTGTTTTTGTGATCTATGTTGCTCCACAAGGTACTCTACAGTAAGTATCACACATCTGAGTGATCTATTTTCTTGTCATGCTCATCTTGCCAATTTTAGGCTGTTTGTGTTGACCATCCCATGCATGTTCCCTTATAAACCTTTTGGGAATGTGTATAAGAAACTCTATGACTGGACCCCAGGATGCTAGCATATATCTATACTTAATTTATCTGAAAATGGCCATATTGATCTTCAGAATAGCTGTTCCAGTTGATATTCAGTTCTGTCCTCTTGCATTCTGGCCAATAGTTGGTGTAACATGAATTTTCATATTTTCTTTTATGATGGATGTGAAGGGATATTATTATTTTAATTTGTACTTTTCTGATGAAGTGCTTTCTCATATCTACTGGGCATCCCAGCTCCCCCTTTTGTGATTTGCTTGTCCATATACTTTTGGGCAATTCGTATCTTTTTAACAATTCTAAAAGGATACACGTTAATTCACTGAAAAATAATTCTACTCTTAGACTTGCAGGAATTAAGACACTAAAATAAGCCTGGATAATCTCTTAGTAGATTTGGATCATTATATTCAGTTTTTCTATATGTTCGATGTAGACAAATTCTCCATTCCTGGTTTCTCTGTCCCATGATAGCATGGAAGGTTAGCTCACACGTGACATTCCATTCTTTCCCTTGAACAAATTGACACGGTAGCTTTTTGAAAAGATACTGGGAAAGCTTTGAGGTCTTCAGAGCCATATGTATTGTCTACATATCTGAGTAAATTTTATGCATTCTGGCAGGATTTGGTTTCAAATGGTTAGAAAATACTCTCTTTGTGGAGCCAATTAAAATAGTGACATGGATGATGTATTCTTTTTCTTTCTCTGTAGTGGAACTCCTGTCACGGTTCCTGTATCTTAATTGGCTCTATTTGAAAAGAAATTTTTGAAATCCCCCACTGTAGTATAAATGTACTTATCCTTTGAAATTTCCATCTGGTGCTTTTGCAACAATTGCTTAGACTGGCTGTCTTGCTGCTCTTTGGAAATGAGGTGCAGTGGCATTTGAATTGATGAAAGTACCTGCACCTTAGATAAGGTGGCATTCCATAATGATGGGAGGTGCAATGCAGTTTCCTTAGGTGCAAAGGCACAGACAGGATTTCTACAGATACACAGTTCACTGTGAATGATTTACTCAATTAACATTGATTTCTAGCAGAGCTTCTCCAACTTTTTGTGTTCCCAATACACTTTGGAGAAAAAGTGACCTCTCATTTGAAGGGAATAAAAGACCCCCAAAGACTCTGAACAAGATAACATCATAACATAATCAGTTTGACATTATCAAAGTGTCTCTCAGACTTTGGAAAAGAGCCCATAATTATCCCACGACCGATTTGGTCATTCTCCAGTGCAGTGCTATAGTTTGAGTGTTAAGTTTTAGTGTACTGGCTTATCCTCCGGTTTGTGTATTTAAGTTTTTGTTGTGTGTTCAGTTTGAGAAGTAAAGTAAAACTTTCAATTCAGTTAAAGTGATGGAATTTTAGGTTTAGAAGCAACTCTAGACATCATGTAGCCTGGTCTTCTCAGATGTTAGTTTACTTACGTAAGGCCAGGAAGAAGTCAGGTTTCCTAAAAGTCAACAATCAGTTTTAGACTATTTCTTAAATTTTAGGATACTCTCAAAAGAGAAATGTTATTTTTATCTAATAGTGTTGGTGATATTGCTGGTAGGCAGGTCATGGTGTCTACTTACCAGGTCCTTTGGTGAGGACCCCCCCTCACCCAATGCAGCAAAATGTCAAATGAAATGATACAGGAAGAATGGCCTCTATGGTACAGTCGCTGGTCTGTCTCTGTCCTGATATTTTACAAACCACGTTATAATCTAGCAGACATTCTCAATTACTCTAAATCTTTGTATTACTCAGACTACTTAATCTTTAAGGTCAGTCTATTACAAAATGCTAGAAAAAGAAAGAAAAAGAGGAATTTAGTTAGTGGTTTATCCTTGTGTCTTTGAAAGAAGAGTCCCATGGAGAGGAAGGGCAGTGTGATGGAGAGGTAAAGTCTACGTTAGTAACGATAGGTTCTATACATTCATTGCAATAAATGACACCTTATTATTTTTATTTTTCTTAATATGCATTTGGCATTCATGAAAGATTCGGTTTGCAGCCAAAATAAGTTTGAAATAACATTCCCAAAGCCCATTTACGGAAAAGATAAGTTGGAGAAGCACAGACTCATTTATTATTAGGAGAGGTTTCAAGACCGTCTCAGGGTGGTGAGAGCAGACCTCTTAGGTGACAAGAGCTCTTATGCTGAAGGGGAATCTTTTACCTTAACATTCTGAGGGATATAATGAAGATTTTTAAGTCCTACTTTTTGGAAAAAAACAATGTTTAAGAAAATAGACTTCATCTTCATTTAAGTAAGAATTGTCTAAAATTAAAGGATTCATCCTGGAGCTAGAAGGAGCTAGAATGAGCTGGGGATGTCGAGGGGCAGAGGAAGAACTTGTCACTGTTGAGCTTCAGATGTGTTATCTGAAAACTTGGAAATTAGTATTTCTCTGAGGAGTTGTGACAATGAAATGACGTAGGATATGTGTAAACCATGTGTGCTGGCACCTGTCTATTAGGAGAGAGTTGTTGGTGGGAAATTCAATTTCTTGCTCTGTACTCTTTGTAAAGCTTGGAAGAAGCCAGAAATTTCAACAGAATGTAAAGAACTTTTAAATTGGGAATTATATATATCTAAAGTAAAAATAAGTTGAAAGGTTATTTACTTGAATTCATAGATGACTATGAATGACTAGAATCATATTCTTAAACTTTAGAGCTTTTGCAACTCATGGAGCTGCTCTTGATGACAGGTAATCCGGCTAATGGTAACTGATTTGGCCAAGTATAGAATTCTTATGTCCTTAAAAGTTAGGATCTACAGAGTATTTTTTTCCCACAGAGGCTGAAAGCATAGACACTGAAAATATTCTGTATTTGTCCTCGTGGGACCTAATAAAACATGATGGAACTAAGCAGCCTAGAATAAGAGAATAATTGTCCCAGATTAATTGTAAGAACACTTGTTCACTCTGGAATTAATTCATGTTGAAATGACATTCTAATTCTCAAATCTGAGTAAAGTGAAGCCAGGCTAAAGCATTCTCTCCCCTGTGTGAAAATGAAGATATATATTTTAAACATAATATATGGTCATAGCAAAGCTACATGTATAACCTACAATTATATGTATGACAGAAGAAACTAGAGAAGTGGAAACTAAAGAGACTCGATTTGAGCACCTTTTGGTCTTCTGTCCTCGTGACGTCTCTCCTGTGGTTACGGGGTATGTCGTTACACAATTTAGATCATTGGGATATTTGCTGAGATGAGTATGAGCCCCTGAAGTAGGCAAACCAGCCTTGGTCTCTGCTCTGAGAGGACCTCCAAACAAATGAAGATGAAGCAGTGAACCCCACAGGGGCTGGTGCCATGCTGACAGAAGCCCTAGGTGCTCTGGGCACCTTGGACATCCCTCTAGGCCTTGGGGGTTGCAGTGTTTCCTGAAGGAAGTCATATCTAATCTGTTACCTGAAGATGGAATAGGAGTTGGTCCAGAGCAATTGTGGGGTTGAAAATGGACAGGGAGAGGACTTTCCTGGTGTGTCTGAAAACTTGGGGTGGAAAACAGAGAGGGCAGAACTAAAAACTAGTTAAATGATGTTGTAGCATAGAGGATTTAAAGACTGGAGGCAAGAGGTGGAGCTAGAAAGGTAAACATGGAGAGCTGAGAGCCTCAGCAACGCTAAATAGTTTTAGGTTTGTGTAGGGAGTCTCTGAAGTATTTTGGGAAGGGGAGAGGCATGGTCCATCTGTTTTGGATGGATCACTTGGGCTATAGCTGGTTGAGACCATTTGGAAGGTGAGAGACCTCTATTTGTGGTAGAGGAGGTGAGGGACATGATGTGGAGGTGGTTTTGTGGGCTATATGATTAGAGGTACGGACTCTCAAATTAAAAAAAAATGGTTTTGTATCCTCTTTCCTGAATCCTTATTTTTAGTACTTATACATATACCTATATATGTTGAAAGTATTTCAAAAGTTGTATGGATGTACATTGATACTCGCTATTAATAGAGCAGGATGAAATGGGTCAGATTATATGTATTATTTTAGAGTTCTTTTACCATTGTGAGATTTTTAAAAATGACTTTATTTGTTATTGATAAACATACGGTTCTGTTTTTTCTCATTAATGTTCAAGATCTTAATATCACTGATGGGAATGTAAATGGGGTTATCTACATCAGAAATTACAGTGAATTTGAAGTTATACTTCCATGACACCTACATCCACATCTATCTGTCTGTCTGCTATCTATCTCTCTGTCTATCTTGTTTATCCTCCAGAGAAATTTTCAACATAGTTCACATAAGAGATGTGTATAATACTAGAGTGTTCACGGTGATACTGTTTGTGATAATAAATGAATGATGAATGGAAACCACCTAACAGGCCATAAATAGGAAAACTGATAGATAAACTGTGATTTATTTGCATAATAAAATACTAAAGAAATCTTGAAATGAATGACATCTCTCCTACTTTCCATATGGATTTATTTTTATTTTTATTTTATTTTTTTAAAATATTAACACGTAAGTGTACATATTTATGGGCACAGTATGCTGTTTCAATACCTGTGTACATTGTGTAATGGTCAAATCACGGATATTAGCCTACTCATTACCGCAAACATTTATCATTTCCTTAGGGTAAAAACATACAGGATTCTTTTTTCTGGCTAGTTTGAAATGTTAACATATTGTTGACATAGTTCCCTGCTGGGCAATAGGACACCAGAATTTATTCTTTCTTTCCAATTATAACTTTGTTCCTATTGACCACATCTCTCCCCATCCTCCCTTCCTCCTTTCATTCTGATGGGAACATTCTGAAAAGCACTAATTCAGTGTAAAGCGTAAAGTCTTCCAAGAATGTGTGATGAAGGTTAAATTTAAACTACGCAAACCAGTATACTTTATTACACATGCATGTGTACATGTGGTAAAAGTACAAACATGTGTGAGAATCACTTGGGCCAACCTTGTCACTAGTTTCTTCAAAAAATAGCCTTGTCATACTTAAGTATATTTATCTATAAATAGTAAAGTAAGTTTCATGAGAGGATCAATAAAACTGTCGATGAAGGCTTTTTCACTATTAAAAAGCTTGTGTAGTCTGGATATTATTACTGTGACTGCTGCAAGTTTCCAGTTATTTAGTTCTTACCCGTACTTTTCCCATTTATGTGCTGGACTGGCCCTTAAGGATTTAGCTAATGTTACCTTGGGGTATGTAAAAGCAATATTTGTCATTGATGACAACATCTGTTCAGAATATGTGATCATATTTCCTCTCTTTTTGCTGGGCTACTTAGGAAATGTTCAATAAAGAAAAAGAAGTGTGAATAGTGTTGCTTTGGAGAACAACATGCAGTGTTCCATTTGCAATAATGTCTTTTTTAAGTCAGGACTCATTCTGTTTCAAGTGACAGAAACCAAAGTCCCACAAGTATAAGACAAAATGAGGATTTATTCATGCACGTAAACTTGGGCGACGTGTTAGGCATGGCTAGACCCCGATGCTTATACTCTTTGGGAAGGTCTGTGTTCCTGCTTGGCACCACTCCCAGGCAGAAATAGTCTGGGGCTCACACGGTCCCTGCTTAGCTGCCCAAGCAGTCAGAGGCCATCTTTTCTGTAGAAAAAGGTGGAGGAGGCTTAGGATTGGCTTACCTTGGGTCCCAAACCCATCCTGGAAACTATCATGGTGATGCAGAGATTGGTTGGGGTATTTATGATTGGTTAGGCAAGAGGGATTCAAGATGAACAAGGGAAGAGAGTTTTATAAAAAGGAATGTTGTGTGGTATAATCTGAAGCGAGGTCAAGGGAAAATCCAATGGAAACACCAAAATCTCTAGCTATTGTGGACCATCACTGCTTCTCTTTCTGTCATCTTCCTCCTCCCCCTGCCTAAACAGAGCATTATAAATCAGCTTATGTGGGTCTTCAGCATTCCTGAATTTGGTTAAAGGATAATTGACTTCTAGAAATAAATGGCCTTTTCCCAGGTGAATCTCTCCTTTTTCTACACTAATAATCATCAGCACTAGCATTTGGCTGAATGAAAATGGGGGACTCTCCTTTAAGAGATGTCCCAGAAATTGTCTTGTTCAGTGATGCCCTTAAAGACAAAACCCTTGCTTTCCCACTTAGAGAACATTAGTGTCCAGAGCTATTTCCTCATCTGCCTTAACTTGCACGGCTACTGATGGAAGACTGGAAGATGCACCTTCATCAGAATGCCGGCAGAGTGCGATCGTGTGCGAGTGGGCTTTGCTATTAAAAGCTCAGTAATGACTTGCATTGGTTGGTTTATGCAGAGTTGCACTGTTGGTTACTCTGTGCCCTGCACTTGGCAATGCTTAGATCACATTTAAATCAGAAAGTAAGTGTAATTAAGTACTACCCTCAGCACAGCTCTTCTTTTAGGACATTTTTATTCACCATGATTTAGAACATGACAATTGGGTGAGATTAAAGCAGCAAATTGTGCCTATAAAACAAACCCCTGGAAATAGCAAGGGACTATAAAATTTTATAAAGGGAATACTGCACATGCCTCCAATCCGATAAAACTTTTGTGAGCTGGGAGATTAACTGTGAAATAAAAGTAAGCCAATACAGTATGTGCCACATCCAGACTATAAATTGCATATTATTGTTTGGTATAACTTTTATGTTCCCTTTCCAAATGACTCTTTAGCATCTACAGGATACCCCATGCAGCATACAATTAATTAGCCTTCAAGGGAATCAACTCAGGAGGCAGTGGGCCACTCTGTGGATGTAAGGAATTTGTGTGACAGTGTCGTAACAGGATAGTATCTGGTCTTTGGGGGAGTCCTGTGGTTGCTACTTTGGTTTCTTTATTTGCTTGGTTCATGCTTATGTGCTGCCTGTTGATGGAACAGATTTCCCAGGCTCTTGAACGCTATCTGCTTTTTGCTTAGAGTCCCAGGGTTTTATAGCTACATAGTGTTATAATACTCACATACTACAGCAGCTGTCTACAAACTAAGACACCGAGGTTGTAAGCATTAAGTGGATTGCTTAGATTCACATGGTAATGTAGGGGCACACTGGTTTCTCTTTCAGGGATAATCACGCCTATTCTATATTTTGCCTAAAACTTTTTTTTCTTTGAGACAGGATCTCACTATGTCCCCCTGGGTAGAGTGCTGTGGCATCACAGCTCGCAGCAACCTCAAACTCTTGGGCTTAAGGTATTCTCTTGCCTCAACCTCCCAAGTAGCTGGGACTACAGACACCTGCCACAATGCCTGGCTATTTCTTAGAGACAGGTTCTTGTTCTGGCTCAGGCTAGTCTAGAACCCGTGAGTTGAGGCAATCCACCCGCCTTGGCCTCCCAAATGCTGGGATTTACAGGCACGAGCCATTGTACCTGGCCTGCCTAAAACTTTTCAAGTTATTATTTTTTCCTGTTAAAATTGAATTACATAGGTATTTTTTTCTAGGTAATAACAAAAATATCTCTTATAGAACATCTGGAAAACTCAAAAACATTTTGAAGTAAATTAAAAAAAATTCATTCACAATCTCACCAACCAAAGATATTCACTTTTTTTTTTCTTTGTAGTTTTTGGTCGAGGCTGGGTATGAACCCAAAGATATTCACTTTTAACATCATATTGTATTTCCTTCTAGCTGTTTATCTATGTATGTGAAGAAACATAAGTAATAACTGTTTGTCCTGAAAAATAACACTGTGTTTTATTCAAGCAATCTATCTATTGGGAAGATTTGTTTACATTACGAATACTTTTTCAAAAGCATGATTTTTAATAATTTTGCTACTTCAAAGTTACGTGGCTCTTTAGTACTTTAATTACTAAAATAATAGAATTTTATTCTATTATTGTTTTATTGTTGATCTCTTTCTTCCCTGAGTCCACCTACTCTTGACTTTTAAATGTAAAAAGTGACTTGGAGAGACGTGAAAAATGACGGAATGTTGATGGATATAAATCTCTTTAATGTTTAATATTCATAGTAGTTTTATGCAAACAATTAAATCAAGTTTTATGTGATAATCTCCACAGTTTTCATACCTGATAAGGTTGGATAATATTTTTACATCAAGATCAATGTATAAGTCAGGTAGAATTCTTACAACTTGAATTTACTTCACTCTGACACGTGTGTTAGCTTATGGATGTCAGTCTGCCTTGCTTTCAGATGCTGTGTCCTTCCCTCGTGTTCTGGAGGAACCATCCATCCACTCACTTATCTATTGATTGATTTAAATGTGCAATTAAATTCTGGCCTTTTAATCATGTGCCAAGCATCATGGTGTATGCACCATAGAAAGATGAATATGACACTGACTTTGCCTTCAAGAAATGTACCGTTTCTTATCTGTGCAGCAGATAAGTAAACAATTCACTCATCAGTAGGCAGAACATGTAGAATCATAGGAAGGCCAGGTGTGATAGCCTGAAGATCAAGGAAGCTTTTAATGGGCAGAGAAGGAGAATCCGGACTGAGAGAACAGCAAAGACACAAAATAATCAAAATACCTGGCATGCTCAAGGAATGCAAGTGTGCTTGGAAAAAGGAAGTATGAAAAAGAAAAAGAAACAGGATGACAGACTGTAAGGGGACATATGATTCTTTTAGCTATTATGTAAATATAAGGAGATAAATATCATTTTCCTTTTTCTGCTAGTGTAAAACATTTAGGGACAAAGCTAGTGTTGGTCAAGGTTGTAAAAATTAGCCAGGGAGTTCCAAGTTCTGATCCCTTCATATTACTTAGTGAGATATAGTCATGCTCCTTTCTTCTCTGAATGTAGGCTCTTGTCTCTTAAGGGTGAAATGGCAATTGCAGAATCAAACAGTGGCTATGTCCATAGTATTTAGATATTGTCATCAAAGAGAGTATTATTAACTACGTTAACCCACTTCACAATTTTAGGCTTTTCTCGCAGACTGTACCAAATTTAGAGTAATATTTCAGTTAGTTGGATTAATAAAAGACCTCTGAAATTAGTATTGAAAGGGAGGGAAACACAGTTTTATTACTATTATATACATAATTTGCATTAAAGCAATAAAGAATTGCCTAATGGATGCCCTGATGAACCTACTTTAATGAATACAGGAAAATAATTTGTAATTAGAATAATAATTTTATGCAAATGAAAGCTGAAAAGGTTTTCAAGTGCTTAAAGATGGTTTGTTTTCTAAAATAGGATAAAAATGCCTCTTAAAGTTATATACATACTGATTCATGCATTTATATGGTAATTTCTTAAATTTCAAAGAATAATACTTTAAAAGCACCTCTCATTTGGTCCTTACAATGACATACAAAGTATGTGAGGCATTTTAAGGTCCATTTTATAGATAAGAAGTCAGGGGTACACAGAAGGTGAATGCTTTGCCATGTTACAAAATTATTAATTGGTGAAACCCAGCCTAGAATTTAGGATGCTTTATTATTAATCTGTTGTACTATATCCTACTATGCCCCTGTGTATACTGTTAATTTTCTTGGTATTCCTTCTTTTTCTCATTAGCTAGAGTATACATGACCTTTAGTGCCACATGTTTTGGACTTTGCATAAATTCAAAGAGCAATAAAGATCAAAGAAGCTTGATTACATTCTCTGAAAACAACATGCATGATAAGAATTTTACCTTATGATTGCCTCAAGAAATTGAAACACACTTATAAAATCCAAATAGAAAATAAAATTTTTGTCTTATGTCATTACAATTAAGATGAAGCTTTCCACGTTTAGAAGATATCACATAGTTCTTTTGTCACGAGTAAGAAAAGAATATTTTATTATGTAACAAAGACCAGAGGCTTAGAAAAGTAGGAAAGTCAGGCAAAATAGCATAGATTTGGGGTGGCGCCTGTGACTCAAAGGAGTAGGACCCCGGCCCCATGTGCTGGAAGTGGTGGGTTCAAACCCAGCCCTGGCCAAAAACTGAAAAAAAAAAAAATAGCATAGATTTGCTAAGAATATGCCCCAGAAAAAAAGAGATAACATTAAAACCATACTCTTCCCTTTCTGTGTGAATGGAACAGGGAAAGTTAAAATTCCAGAGGATTACAATAATTTTTGAATTTAAAATACTAGCATAGAAACTATGACCTGATCCATTATTATAAAGTATAAAAACAGGCTCCTAAAATAATATATTTTTAAGAATTTTATAAATTTGGCATTTATTTTTAAGTGATTTTGACATGTTTTATGAGTGTCTCTTCTCTAACAATATAAAATAAACTCTAAATAAAAGCAACTGTAAGCCCTGAAAGCATGAGCAATATGTAAATTCACTGTACCATTTCTTTACAATATTACAGAATTGGTATAAAAGACCTATTCCTTCAGGTCTGTGAATCAAGATTGATTGTTGAAAATGACAGGTATGCTTCATTGTTCCTCTGTGTTTTTTATATAAAAGCCTGTGACATGCATACTTAGTGCAGAATTAATCTTAGGCTGTAATACAATGATTTTACAACATTCTAGGTAGTATTGTAAATTCCTTTGCACTGTGATAAGCTCTTTTCAGGTAATTAATATAAGTCTGTCTCTATTTCATGGCAACCTTTGGAAGAACTGATGGGATTTATTACATGTTACAATAAGCAATATGAGGGTTCTGCATAGAATTGGAAAATATAGCTAATCATTAAAAAAAATACTGCTTAAAGGCATTAGAGAGGTTTCAAAATTATTGGATTGGTTAAAATTTCAGAGATGGGAAACCCTAGGAAAGGTAAGTTGATGATTGATGTCTACTTTTCCCCTGGATATTTGCTACTTCTTTACATAGAGAGCTGAGAATAGGGGCTGTGCTCAGGCAGAGGACTACTGTTAAGGGAACAAAATCCCACAGAATTTATGGTGATCTCATGGACTGGAGTGGAAAAAATGACTTATAGAACCTCAATACACAGCCTGTTTGCCTATTTTCCCCTCAATATATTTGTTGAATTCTGAAATTGAATGAGTTGGGATGCAAAAAGATAAAAGAAAGCAGGCAAGTAAGCTAAAAATCTTTTGGGAAGCAGTATAAACAAACAAAGGTCAATGTTCAAAGAATATGAGGATAATGAGTATGGTGAATATAGTAGATGTTCAGTCGAAAGCTTTCTAGGCCTACACCTTAAGATGGGTAGCCTTCTTCTTCTTCTTTTTTTTAATTAAATGATAGCTGTATACATTAGTGCAAACATGGGGTACAGTGTAGTGTTTTCATATACAACTTGAAATATTTTCATCAAACTGGTTAACATAGACTTTGTGTCATTTACTTAGTTATTGTGTTAAAACATTTATACTCTAATTCTAATTTATTTATTTTTAAG
>CAUYQV010103622.1:0-24323 GCA_963574575.1 Galagoides demidoff | reverse complement strand
CGTGCCACCAAAATGCATACATGACTTAAGAGCTATTGTGTATGTATCATGTTTCAAAGTTGAGTTGAATTACAGTAGCAAAGTATAGTATGATGATCACTTAGAATGGTGTTAATCAAGCAAATGCTGGCTCGGCGCCTGTGGCTCAATCGGCTAAGGCACCAGCCACGTACACCTAAGGTGGCGGGTTCATATCCCCAGCCTGGGCCCGCCAAACAACAATGATGGCTACAACCAAAAAATGGCCGGGCATTGTGGCGGGCGCCTGTGGTCCCAGCTACTTGGGAGCCTGAGGCAGGAGACTCGCTTGTGCCCAGGAGTTGGAGGTTGCTATGAGCTGTGATGCCATGGCACTCTACCCAGAGGGATAGCTTGAGGCTCCGTCTAAAAAAAAAAAAATGCTTGGGTACTATACCCAGGGTGACAGACTGAGACTCTGTTCAAAAAAAAAAAAAGTCAAAAATATTTGCACAAGCTATAATGATGAGTTGAACCCAAAGCAACAAGATGAAGTGGAATCAAGACAAATGTACTTTTGTGAATTTAGGTTAAAGAGATGAGGGTTAAAGCCGTTTAGGATGAGAGTTAAAGTCTATTTATATGAAAAGTATTGGGGCACTTCAGTTAACTGCTAATTCCTTAAGTGCCAGTATTAGGACAGTGCTAAAAAAAATAATAAAAGTATAAATATATAAATTCTTCCTTCAACAAGACTGTATTAAACTCTAATTTAGCAAATGCATATTGGCAGCTGGTTAAGAGAAGGGGCTTTATACCTAACTGATCTGCTTGACCTTGTGACCTTAGACTTTACTTCTCTGCCTCAGTTTTCTTATTTGTAAAATATGACTAATACTTTTGTGAGTACTTAGGCAGAGGTACATAGTGATGGAAAAGATAAAACTAAGATAAGCTTCACAAATGGCCTTGAACAGTATTTAGTGGCACTAATAAATTTTAGGGTTTAGCCTTGTGTTAGATCAGGGGTCCCCCAATAATCTTTGTTTACCTTGGACCTGGAGAAACTTCACTTTTGTACCATATTTTGAAGCACACTGATAGACTAGAGAATGCCCAGGCAAGCATGAAAAGAGAGTCTCTGGAAACAGTATGACATAGGAATACTTTTAAGATATGAACAGAAAAGCCTTCATACATTTTAAAGGAAGCCCATATGAATCAGGTAATAAGTTCATTTTGTGTTGTTCCAAAGGGAATCCTACACACAACAAGGAGAAGCAGAATTCAGCTCAAAATACTGAAGGCTTTCAAGTACGATTGTTATGCAACAATTGTCTGGCTTAATTAAAAGAGTGGTGACCTCTCTATCACTGTAAGTACTTAAGCAGGGGCCAGATGGAGCATCTGTCAGGGTGATATACTGTTGTATATTTGACATGAATCCTTCTTACCAATAAGATTCTGAATCAATTTCATTCATGTATCCTTGGAAAATTGTTTTCTTTAAACAGTTTATTTTTATTTATTTTGTTGTTGTTGTTGCAGTTTGACCGGGGTCAGGGCTTGAACCTGCCACCCTCTGCATATGGGGCCAACACCCCACTCCCTGAGCCACAGGTGCTGCCAGAAAATTCTTTTTTTTCTCAAAGTCGTTTTGATTTGCGTTTCTCTAATGATTAAGGATGGTGAGCATTTTTTCATATATCTATAGGCCGCACGCCTATCTTCTTTGGTGAAATTTCTTTTCAAGTCCTTTGCCCACCTTGCAATGGGATCACTTTTTTTTTGTTGTTAATAAGTTTGAGTTCTCTATGGATTCTGGTTATTAAACCTTTGTCAGAGATGAACTGAGTTTTCCAGGGACATTTTAAGGTAAGGAGGTCTGACAATATACAAAAGTCAGTATGTTTTCCTGGCAAATACGGTTTTCCTGAAACCATCTGGGCACAAAGCAAATTTTTCCATTCTAGGCTTATGGGAGTTTTTGAGGGAAATAACTTTTATCATCAAACTGTCTAAAAATCCCAGAACTTCAGGAAGCAGGAACTGAACATGTAACCTTTAAACTTCATGGGCATTATTTGCAAAGCTAGTAAGTAAATAGAAGCATCTCTACATTTTTGGATGCCCAAACACTTACGAAAGGCACTGCCTCCCAGCCAGCAATCTGCTAGTTTCCAATAAAATTGCTTCTAAAAAAATAAGTTTAACTCTCTCTTTGAAATGGAAATCATTCTGTACTCAACAGAAAGCAATTTACATGTGTAGCCTCCACTAAAAAATAAAGGATGAAAGCTGGAATGGGATGATTAAGAAACAATTAATTGGCAAGATCAGTGTTCTACTTGTAGCAAATATATACCTTTCTAAATAGACTATGTCTTTTATAAGAACAGTGTCTCCTGTTTATCTCATGCTGCTTATAAAATATGAACTCTCTAGAAGTAAATGTGTTCCAATATTACAAAAACCAAATAAATGTGAAGGTAATTTTATTGCTCAACAGAAAAAAAATTAACTTTCTTTTAAAAAACTATATGTACATCTTGTGCATTACTTTGATCTCGGTTTCATATTTGCCACAGGATACTATACAAAAACCTGGGCTCAGTGATTATGGCGTATGAGACTTCTGATTTTATTTTGGTTAACTCAAGCCATTTATTTTATGTTTGATTTTATGACAAAATTGTGTTTTATAGCTTTGCACATGCACTAATCTTTGGTCTTCCCCTTATGTATAATATTTCTTTATTATGGAATTATCTTACTAAGCTTGCCACCTGCCATTCCTTCCTTTCTTCATTCATTTGATCTCTTCTTGAGACTCTGCTATGTGCCAGGAGCTACACCAGATATTGGAAATATACTCTCAATAGTAATCAATGTCCTTAGGGAATTCACAGTCCAGCTGTCTAGTTCTATGCTGGAATGCCCAGAATCAAGCATCTCTGAGAACATTTTCTAATAAACACATATACCACATTAATTATTTCCCATGCTATTTGTCTCCCCAACCAGACTGGGAATTTTTGAGGCCAGAAACCATATATAATCTTCCTCCTGCTTCCTCACAATCTGTCACATTGCCAAGTATACAGTATGTGTTCAGTAAATATGGATAGAAGCTTCTCATCCTAGACTTGGTCACTTCTAAATATCTTAATAATATCAAATAAAAGAAAAGATAAATATCCCTTGTACTTCCTTTAGCCATTCTTGTTCAGAGAGGGTCAAAGAGCCCTGCACTGAATTAGAACATATCTGTGGTCATCGAAGTAAGTTAAAATGTTAAGTAGAGTTGGAACTTGACTGACCCGTTATCTTAACAATATTTCTTAGAGTTACCTAATTGGTCATAAAACCAAGTTTGTAGAGATCTGCTCAAAGATACGTAATGCTTTTCTAGTTTGCTAAGACCAGTCAGTTGGCAATTGTATCTCTGATGGACAGAGATAAGATCAGAAGCTCAAACCCTCAAATTGTTGGCCAACCATTCACTACAGCACAAAGTCCCCCAGTGAAAGGGACATCATTCATTCATCCAGTCACCAAATACTTGACGCACACTTACCATGTTCTGGAAAATAAGTTGACAACCGTACTGGATACTGGACAGTAGTATGCTTAGTATTTGTGCAATCCCAGTTGACACCCATATTGTGCTCACAAGGGTGGCCAACTGAGCCTCCAGAGAACCAGTTTCCCAGTTAGCACAGGACTCAGAAAGAAGCAGGCAAGCAAACTGTCCATGTTTAAATGCTGCTTTTGTAACTTCCATTCTTGTGGAGAAGAATAAACCAGTGAGACCCAGAAAAGAGATTCCCCTAAACCAAAGAGTTAAGCCAGTGAAAGTAACCAATTCCATTTTTCTTGTGTTCTCCCCTTGATGCTGGTTAGGACTTAGAAGGGTTGGGTTATCCCCTCACTGAGAGATGTCCTGATGGCTGATGCTGACCCACCCGCATGGTTGTCAAGAACAGAATGAAAGTATCGCCCTCCTCAGCAAGTTTCTGTACACAGGTTTTTCTTATAAACTCTTACTCTTCCCATCAAATACTCCTCTCCATATTTCAGAGAACTTCTTTCTACCTGCTTTTGGGGGAACAGGCTAAGGAAAAGAAGAAGGCTCTGAGCTTATCCACTAAACACCCACATCCTACAAATATTGAAAGTAGGGCCAACACCACCGTCCTCAGACTTCAACCAGCCATGGCCTGGTGGTGCTGCCACTCGGCTGAGTCTGGGACGTACTGGTATGAAGACAGGAGTCCTGTTGTCCTTGTTCCTCCCCACCATTTCCCATAAAATTTCTTTTTACTGTCACCACAATGCAAGCCATGAGTTTGCTGCTGTCACCATTTACAGCTGTAGTCAGGTTTTCCACTACAGGAATGACAAGCTACATAGATAACATGTTCTCATTATCAAAAATGTACTAGTAATATATTTTTCTCTTCCTCACAACCATACTTTGGTATTTAAAAAGACAGAACTTTATTATCTGGTTCTTTCACATGCTTTACCTTTCTTTCCCCATCTTTTGTCCCACCAACCACCAGGGTCCTATCACTACCCTCTAGTCAATGCTTCTTGAGTCTCTTAAAAGTCCTTCATCTAGTGCTACGGGTAACTGTCTGTGGACATCTGTATGGATTCTCCATTTGACAGAAAGATGCACTATAATTCTGTGTTTTTTTAGTCAGCCATCAAATAGAATAATTCCATTTAGAACACCAGCATTTATTTATTGGAAGTTTTTCTTTCTTCTTTTTGTTTAAACAATTGTGTACCTCTACTATTTGGAGATGATTTTAAAATTGTATCTAATAATTTTGTTTCTGTCTTGCAGCTCATGGCAATTGCTCCCTAAAGGATAAAAAGAGTGTTATCTGTGTCTTTTATCTACATGACATCACTTGGCATGTTATAGGGACTCTGTGAATACTCTGTCCTCAAGATCCTTTAAAATTTCACCATTGAAAATCTAACTTGTACATATTTACTGGAGTAAATAAGAAACCACAAAATCTTGACAGATAAATCAAGTATTCAAAGCTCATATGAATTTTCAGAGCATATATTCTAATATCTTCTATGACAATGCTTCCTGGATATCCATTCTCTCTATATGATTCCTGTTCCAAAGCTTGAAGTGGTTTTTCTTTTTTCAGCATCTACAGAAGTTTCCTCTTTCTTCAAGCGAGCAGGTCTGACACATAACTTAATATCCACAAGCTTCCTCTGCCTGTGTTTTTTAGAAACACACAATCATTTTCAATCCTAACAAAACCAAATTCTTAATTTAAAAAAATGAGAGCAATTACATAAAGGAAGACTTCACATAAGATGCTTATAGATATTTTTATACTTTTTTCTCCCTAAAATATGTGTGTGCATATATATTCCCTCTTCCCTCCTTCATAGAAATTTTTGAAATTGTTTTGAAAACAGCAATGAGTACTTTACATAAATGTAATATTATTATGCCTTTTTCACTAAAGAATGCAAATATTCCTATTAACTTGAATTCAAAATTTACTTGAGTGAAGCTGATGCAGGACAAGGTGGCACCATGACCCGCCACCTTAGCCCTGGACCTGTTGACCTTGCAGCAGATGAAGGAACCAGCTTGATATCCAGGCTACTTATGCTGGGGGAAGGGGGCGGAACACTGGCACCCTGCTGTCTCCTCCAATGGACTTCTGGCTAGTCAATTTCATGGATGGCCTTTGCTGTCTGCTACCCTGACTGGTCAATTTCATGTCAGTTTTCAAGGCCTGAGAGCTCACTGGACAACTGGCTTAACTGACAAGGACTCACACCCTGAAAGTCAACATGGAGTTCCTGCAAAACAACTCCCCCCTCCCCCACTATATAAGTCCCTGAGCAGAGAGCTTGAGAACAGACCTCAAAGAGGGAGCAGGAGAGCTTGTTTCCCCCCTGGGTTCTCTCTGCAAGGAGGTTTGGTTCTTTGTAGTTGTTGCAATTTTTGTTTCTTTGAATAAATCCTGCCTTACTGCTGATCTTGTGGTCCATCAATTCATTCTTTGAATGGCCAAGACCAAGAACCTGAAATCCGGTATCAAAGCCACTGATCAACACAGAAGACACAGACCAAATTGTTTTCATTATTACAGGCTACACTTCATAATCATTATAGCAATAAATTTATTGTTGAAAAACAAAAACCAATATTAGGAGCATACAGCATGTAATGCTACCTCAAGAGCAATTATTCACTTAGAATTAAAACTTAGATACAGAATCTCAAGAAGAACTTTTCTCTTGCACAAAATAACTGTCTTCTCTTTTACTTTTCTCTGTTTCTCTTTATTCTCTGGAATGATATCTAATTCAATAGTTTTAGAGATTTGGCCAATTAGAAAAATTATAAAATCTGCTATAGGTCTTTTATGCTTCTTCAGATGACATTAACTTTTTTTCAGACTGTCTTCAAAAAAATGCATAGATAGCAAACAGCCTCGTAGGATGGAGATGGCATTTGTCTCCTGACCAAAGATCAAGACATGCATATGGTCCATTATATAATATTCAAGTCCCCTAAACTTAAGGTTCCCTTCCTCTAGTGTCACTCACCACATGTGCAGGTGTCATCTGGCCCTCTTTTTGTTGCCTTCAGGACTCAGAAAACTGACACAAATATGCTGATGCCTAGGCTACTTGTCATGCCATAAGTAATGAAGTCTTTTGTTTCTGACCCAGAAGGCTTGTGTCTTCTGCTAGCAACAACAAAATTATAACAAACTAACTCATTTGGTGAAATCATGGACCCTTCATAATACTTCATAGTTTTTAGAAGTACTGGCCAGAATAATTGGCAAGTCTTTGTTTCTCTAAAATTTCTTTTAAAAAATGAAAATTTGATGAGATCTTGATCTCACTTAATATGCACAATGTAAGGGTGTTCAGCACCCCCAGGTACTAAACTTGAACTTTACCTTGGAAGTGAGAAAAATGTAACCTAAAAACTTATACCCTTATGTTAATTTAAAATTTAAAAATAAATATTTCTACCATCTACTATCACCTTCTATGAAAGAAAGTAGAATGTCTGAATAACAGTAGAAAAGACACCATCTTGACATTAAGGACAGAGTGAGAAAAACTTGGTCAAGAACTGGTCACCTCCCAGGACAAAGACTAATAGGAGTTTGGACAATGCATCCTATTTAGACATAATGTTGCCTCAGTTTCAACCAACTAATGGCCCTTTGGGATCGTTTCCCAAAGGTAAGAAGGCTGTTCAATAAAGTTTTTCTACTCTACCTCTAGCCAAGCCTTACGGCTCTCACAAGACCCCTTCACATTCAAGAAGGTAGATTCCTATAACAGTGGAGGAAGAAGACACAAGAACAGCCTGAAGATCAGGAAGGACTTGCTTCCCAACCATAAAGCTTAGTAGTTTCTGAGACAGAAGAAGGACAGAAAAGGCAGTTGGAAGGGATCACCTTCCATCGCCTTCTCTGCCACAGTGGCAGTGGCAGGCAGTCTTTCCAGGGAGCTGCATATGAGGGGGCAAAATCTTTCTAACTCATGCCAAATCTAACATTTGGTTACAAAAGAATAGCAGCTGGAAATACTTTTTTCTTCTACTAGAAGGTATTCCATATGGACAGTCACTTCAAATATATATTGAAAAGCCAAAGCTTAAGTCCACATCAACATTAGGAAAAAAAGAAGAAAAAGAAAACTTGGCAGAATAGTTTTCCCTAAAATAAGCATTCTATATTCTAAACCTCTAGAAGGGAGTTTGGAACTTGTCTCAGTTGCTCCATCCTTCTGTGTAAATCGGACTCAAATGTCCTTTGGAACTAGCTAGAAAGCTCCTGGAATCAAATTGGTGTTCTTCAAAGTGCAGCCATTAGGGAAGAAATGAGGCACAGGTTCCTGGTGACAATTCAGATCCTTCCTCGTGATCCTCTGTCTGTGATCATATGATCTACAAAATTCAGTCATAAGGATTAGAATCCCTGATGATTAAAAATAGTAGGGGAAATATCTAATTATAATCATCATTACCAAAACCCCACTTGAAAACTCTTTCCTAAAACAGCTAACAAGATTTCAGATTCTTTGCACATTATGACATTCATTGCTACCAAGTCTCAGGACACGCATGTCTTGTCTTATTAAAGAATTCTGAGCCTCATCTAAGAAATATTTTCCTACAGAAAGGAAAATATCCCTCCAGGGGATACAATGGTTTTCTGACCCCAATAATTAACCTGGGTATCTGGCAAAGAAGCTACCAGGCAAAAGAGCAAATAATTACCAGCAGTTTTGCTCGGGCTTCTACAGATATATAATTAGCTTCTTTTGGCCTCACCTACCCAGGAATTTATTGCCCTTCCATTGACAGGAGTAGTCTCCACCTATTTTCCCCCAGAGCCAAAGGAATAACAGT
The DNA here is from genome assembly GCA_963574575.1 of Galagoides demidoff. Classification (NCBI taxonomy): domain Eukaryota; kingdom Metazoa; phylum Chordata; class Mammalia; order Primates; family Galagidae; genus Galagoides; species Galagoides demidoff. The sequence continues at coordinate 15,934 of CAUYQV010103622.1, read as the reverse complement.
TGGCATAAGCTAGCCTCTACTTTAGCTCTCCTAATTATCTACTTATCAAATTATTTAAAAAATTAAGAAATATTAATTTGTCATAACAAAACATTATGAATTTTCATATGCCAAAAATTATGCTTCAGGCCAGGCACAGTGGCTCACACCTGTAATCATAACCCTCTGGGAAGCTGAGGTGTGTGGATTGCCTGAGCTCACAGGTTTGAGACCAGACTGAACAAGAGCCAGACTCTTTCTCTAAAAATAGCCAGGGGTGTCACAGGCACCTGTAGTCCCAGCTACTTGGGAGGCTGAGGCCAGAGAATTGCTTAAACCCAAGACTTAGAGATTGCTGTGACTACAACGCCATGGCACTCTACGGAGGGTGACAAAGTGAGACTCTGTCTCAAAAAACATATATATGCTTCAAAGACATTTTCCTCTTCCTATTCTGAGAGGATTTTTTTCATTTGCTGTAATTAAATTTTAGATATTATGTAAACAACCTAAAGGATGATTCAACTCTTAAATGGGACCTGATATATCCTCCCTCCTACTGTAGAGGAATGCCTGATTTTTATTTCCTTGATCTTATATATTCATGTGACATTGCCACTTTGGGGGAGCATTGGCAAAGGAAACAAACAAACACAGCTCTTTCTTCTTCCATTTATTAAACAAGATTCTAAACATGCTATGATTAACGAGGGTGAAAGTCGGAAGCCAGAGCTCGCTCCTCACAGGGTATTGTGCATAATAGAAATTCAATGACTTTTTTTTTTAACTTAGTAAAAATTGCCAGTTTCAGAAAGTATTTCTCTGAGCACTAACATGAGCCCACCTAGTTAATAAATAAACTAATAAAGAACACACAAGAGTTTAACACTTAAATGGAAATTATGAAAAGGACTAAAAAGGAAACCCTGATGAGAACGACTGCTGGAGTTTTAGAGCCAAACTCTTTAAGACTTAACGAAGAGATCAGAAGAGAGAATCAGCATTATCATACTGCTAGCATCATCATATCATTGGGCCCTTATTCCATACTGTCTCTGTTTTAGCTGTTTTACTTGCATGATTTGAGTTTTCTGAATTAGTCAAAGAATTGGAACCTATGACTAAACACAGTAGCCAGGTATTACAAATTTTCAAAGAAATAGAAAGTAATACAAGATGCTATCACACAAAAAAATGCATCTAAAATAATCTAGTCCACACTCAATCCAGACTTCCTCAAAACCTTCCCAGGTGCCATGACAGCATTCAGAATTCTGTTCATCATTGACTTTTACAGGGCAGAAGGATGTAAACTCACCCCCTATGACATCTGGAGGGCTTTACTATTGTTTAATAAATACCTATGCTGAAAATGAGTTATTTCCTTGTTTGTCTCTTTCTCACTTTGCAGGTGACTATTTAATATAAATCCCCACTTCTAGTTAATGAATCATGTAGTCAGGAAGTACGGATTCTTGTCCTGAGTCTACCATGACCTTTGTGACCTTGAGCAGATCAAAAACATCTCTTTGTAAAATAAGAAAGCTGTTGAAATAATTAATCAAGTTCTTTTCCACAATAAGAATATATGATGGTAAGAATAGTTATTCTCAATTTTTTTATTTTTTCTATGAATATTTATTTCAGTGTATTTTATTTTGCACTTTTCTTTTTATTTATTTGTTTATTTATTTGAGACAGAATCTCACTCTGTCACCCTGGGTAGAGTACCATGACATCATCATAGCTTACAGCAACCTCAAAGTCTTTTTTTTTTTAATTAAGTCATAGCTGTGTACATTCATGTAATCATGGGGTACAATGTGCTGCTTTTATATACAATTCAAAATATTTTCAGTGAACTGGTTAACATAGCCTTCACCACATTTTCATAGTTATTGAGTTTAGACATTTATATTCTACACCTAGTAAATTTCACATGTACCCTTGTAAGATGCACCATAGGTGTGGTCCCACCAATTACCCTCCCTCCACCCATCCTCCCCCCTCCCCTCCCATCCTTCTCCCCTTTCCTCTTCTTAGGCTATAATTCTTCAGTTATAGCTTTCATAAGAAAGCTATAAATTGGTTTCATAGTAGGGCTGAGTACATTGGATACTTTTTCTTCCATCCTTGAGATACTTTGCTAAGAAGAATATGTTCCAGCTCCATCCATGTAAACATGAAGGAAGTAAGTCTCCATCTTTCTTTAAGTCTGCATAATATTCCATGGTGTACACATACCACAATTTATTGATCCATTCGTGGGTTGATGGGCACTTGGGCTTCTTCCATGATTCAGCAATTATGAATTGGGCTGCAATAAACATTCTGGTATAAATATCTTTGTTATAATGTGATTTTTGGTCTTCTGGATATATACCTAGTAGAAGAATTGTAGGATCAAATGGCAGGTGTATTTTTAGTTCTCTAAGTGTTCTCCAAACATCTTTCCAAAAGGAATGTATTAGTTTGCATTCTTACCAGCAGTGTAGGAGTGTTCCCTTTTTCTTGATATCCATGCCAGCATCTCTGGTTTTGGGATTTTGTGATATGAGGTAATCCTACTGGAGTTAGGTGACATCTCAAAGTAGTTTTGATTTGCATTTCTCTGATGATTAAGGATGATGAGCATTTTTTCATATGTCTGTAGGTCATGTGCCTATCTTTTTCAGAGAAGTTTCTCTTCAAGTCCCTTGCCCATCCTGAGATGGGATCACTTGTTCTTTTCTTGCTAATACATTTGAGTTCTCTGTGAATTCTGGTTATTAAACCTTTGTTGGAGACATAACCTGCAAATATCCATTCTAAGGGCTGTCTTCTTGCTTTACTTACTGTGTTCTTGGCTGTGCAGAAGCTTTTTAGTTTGATCAGGTCCCAGTAGTGTATTTTTGATGTTGCTTAAATTGCCTGGGGGGGTCCTCCTCATAAAATTTTCACCAAGGTTGATTTCTTCAAGAGTTTTCCCTGCTCTTTCTTCTAATATTTTTATAGTTTCATGTCTTAAGTTTAAATCTTTAATCAGTGAGAGTCTATCTTAGTTAATGGTGAAAGGTGTGGGTCCAGTTTCAGTCTTCTACAGGTCACCAGCCAGTTCACCCAGCACCAGTTGTTAAACAGGGAATCTTTTCCCCACTCAATGTCTTTAATTGGCTTGTCAAAGATCAAATAATGGTAAGTAGCTAGGTTCATCTCTTGGTTCTTTATTCTGTTCCATACATCTACCTCCCTGTTTTTGTGCCAGTATCATGCTGTTTTGATCACTTTTGATTTATAGTATAGTCTGGGGTCTGGTAGCATGATTCCTCCTGCTTTGTTTTTATTTCTGAGTAATATCTTGGCTATTCGAAGTTTTTTATGATTCCATGTAAAACAAAGTATTGTTTTTTCGATATCTTTAAAGTATGACAGTGGAGCTTTAATAGGGATTGCATTAAAACTGTATATTGCTTTGAGTAGCATGTACATTTTAGCAATGTTGATTCTTCCCAGCCATGAGCATGGTATGTTTTTCCATTTGTTAACATTTTCAGCTATTTCCTTTCTTAGAGTTTCATAGTTCTCTTTATAGAGATCTTTCAGGTCCTTTGTTAGGTAAACTCCCAAATATTTCATCTTCGTTGGCACTACTGTGAACAGAATAGAGTCCTTAACTGTTCTTCCAGCTTGATTATTGTTGGTATATATAAAAGCTACAGATTTATGGTGTTGATTTTGTAATCTGAGATGTTGCTGTATTCCTTGATCACTTCTAAGAGTTTTTTAGTAGAATCTCTGGTGTTTTCCAGATATAGATATACAATCATATCTGCAAAGAGTGAAAGTTTGATCTCTTCTGACCCTATATGAATACCCTTGATTGCCTTTTCTTCCCTAATTGCAATGGCTAAAACTTCTATTACAATGTTAAAGAGCAATGGAGACAGTGGGCAACTGGGCCTCATTCCTCATCTGAGTGGAAATGATTTCAATTTAACTCCATTCAATACAATAGTGGCTGTGGGTTTGCTGTAGATGGCCTCTATCCGTTTAAGAAATGTCCCTTCTATACCAATATTCTTAAGTGTTCTGATCATGAAGGGATGCTGGATATTATCAAAAGCTTTTCCTGCATCAGTTGAGAGAATCATATGGTCTTTGTTTTTTAGTTTGTTTATGTGCTGAATTATATTTATAGATTTACATATATTGAACCAGCCTTGAGACCCTGGGATAAAACCCACTTGGTCATGGTGCGTAATCTATTTGATGTGTTGCTGGATTCTGTTGGTTAGGATCTTGTTGAATATTTTCACAGAAATATTTATTAGTGATATTGGTCTATAATTCTCTTTTCTTGTTAGGTCTTTTCCTGGTTTAGGGATCAAGGTAATGTTTGCTTCATAGAATGTGTTGGGTAGTATTCTTTCTTTTTCTATATTTTGGAAGAGGTTGAGTTATATAGGTACTAGTTCCTTTTTAAAGGTTTGATAATTCTGATGTGAAGCCATCTGGTTCTGGGCTTTTCATTCTAGGGAGATTTTGTATAGTTGATGCTATTTCAGAACTTGATATAGGCCTGTTCAACATTTCCATCAGATTCTGGCTAAGTCTTGGAAGGTGGTGTGCTTCCAAGTATTGGTCAATTTCATATTTTCATATTTCTCAGAATAAAGTTTCTTACAATATTCATTAAGGATTTTTTGAATTTCTTTTCTTTTTTTTTCTTAGAGACAGAGTCTCACTTTGTTCTCCTTGGTAGAGTGCCGTGGTGTCACAGCGCACAGCAACCTCCAGCTCTTGGGCTTAGGAGATTCTCTTACCTCAGCCTCCCTAGTAGCTGGGACCATAGTTGCCCACCACAACACCCAGCTCTTTTTTGTTGCAGTTTGATTGGGGCCAGGTTTGAACCAGCCATCCTCAGTATATGGGGTTGGCATCCTACTCACTAAGCCACAGGCGTCGCCCAATTTTTTGAATTTCTGAGGAGTTGTTATTTCGTCTTTACCATTTCTGATTGATGAAATTAGAGATTTTACTCTTTTTTTTCCTGGTTAGGTTAGCAAAAGGTTTATCTATTTTATTGACCTTTTCAAAAAAACAACTTTTTGATGTATTGATCTGTTGTATAATCCTTTCATTTTCAAATTCATTTAATTCTGCCCTAATTTTGGTTATTTCTTTTCTTCTGCTAGGTATGGCATTGGAATTTTCTTCCTTTTCCAGTTGCTTGAGATGTCCCATTAAGTTGTTAATGTCCTCTCTTTCCATTCTCTTGAGGAAGGCTTGCAGTGCTATAAATTTCCCTCTTAGGACTACCTTAGCTGTATCTTATAGGTTCTGATAATTTATGTCTTCATCATCATTTTGTTCCAAAAATTTGGTAATTTCCTTCTTAATCTCATCTATGACCCAGCTATCATTCAGCATGAGATTATTTAGCATCCATATTTTTGTATGAGTATGCAGATTCCTGTTGTTACTGAGTTCAACTTTTATTCTATGATGGTCCCAGAAGATGCAAGGAATAATTTCTGTTCTTTTAAATTTGCTGATGTTAGACTTGTGACCTAAGATGTGATTGATTTTGGAGCCTGTTCTGTGGTCTGATGAGAAGAATGTGTATTCAGTTTTGTTAGGATGAAATGTTCTGTAGATGTCCATTAAATCCAAGTGTTGGATGGTTAAGTTTAAATCTAAAATTTCTTTGTTCAGCTTCTTTTTGGAGGTTCTATCTAACACTGCCAAAGGAGTGTTAAAATCTCCAACTATGATGGACCTGGAAGAAATCAAGTTGCTAATGCCTGTTAGAATGTCTCTTATAAATTGAGGTGCATTCTGGTTGGGTGCATAAATATTGATAACTGAAATCTCATCAGGTTGAGTGTTACCCTTAACAAACATGAAGTGACCATCCTTATCTTTCCTTATTTTTGTTGGTTTAAACCTTATTGTATCTGCAAATAAAATTGCAACACCTGCTTTTTTCTGATTTCCATTTGCCTGAAATATAGATGACCATCCCTTCACCCTGAGTCTGTATTTATCTTTTAAGGTAAGATGAGATTTTTGTATGCAGCAGATATCTGGCCTGAGTTTTTGTATCCAGTCAGTCAACCTGTGTCTCTTTAGAGGAGAATTTAAGCCATTCACATTAATTGAGAATATTGATAAGCCTGGTAGAATTTTGGGTATTAGGTTTTTTGAAAAAGTCCAATGGACATTTTTAATCCTTTCACCACTGTGGAAGTTGGAATTTAATCAAGTTTCTGAGTGAGTTTACTTTTGTGGTAGAGGATTGTACTGATCATTATGGAGGATGGGTCTGAGAATATCCTAGGGAGCTGGTTTAGTTATGGCAAATTTCTTCAACATGTGAATGTCACTAAAGTATTTAATTTTTCCATCATGAATGAAATTCAATTTAGCTGGATACAGGATCCTGGGTTGAAAGGTATTTTGTTTTAGGTGATTAAAGGTCTATGACCACCCTCTTCTAGACTGAAAGGTTTCAGCAGAGAGATCTGCAGTCATTCTAATATTCTTCCCCTTGTAGGTTTTCTTACGTCTGGCTGCTTTCAGAATTTTCTCCTTTATATTAACTTTAGTGAATTAATTATGATGTGCCTGGTGTCTTATTCAGGCTGAGTGGTACTGGGGTTCTGAAACTTTTTACAATCTGAATTTCAGAATCTCTTAGCATGTCTGGAAATTTCTCCTTCATAATCTCATGAAGAAGGGCCTTTGTGCCTTGCAAAGCAACTTTGTTGCCTTTAGGGATTCCTATAAGGAAAATACTAGTTTTCTTTGAATTGTCCCAAAGCTCTCTGAGAGAATGATCCATTTTTTTTTTCCTCCATTTCTCTTCCTCTTTGAGAGTTTGGGACTGTTCAGAATCTTTGTCCTCAGTGTCAAGAGTCCTTTCTTCTGCTTGCTCCATTCTGTTACTGAGGTATTCTAAGGTATTCCTCAGATCTTTGAGGGCTGCAAATTCTTGTCTCAGTGTGTCAAAATCATTGGTGATTTTGTCTTTGAATTCATTGAATTCTTGAGACAACTTTTGAAATACTCCTTGAATTTCTAATTCCAACTTTACTTCCATTCTATTAATCTTATTTACAATCCAAATTCTGAATTTGATTCTGACATCTCAGCCATTTGTTTATGAATGGGATCTTCAGTGTGTCTGCCATATCATTCCTTGGGGGAGTTGATCTACTCTGGTTATTCATGTTACCAGAGTTTTTCTGCTGATTCCATCTCATGATTATTTTACACCATTTGGCTAGATGAGCACATAAGTTGAGGTTGAGTTGGGGGGCTCCTGGAGTAGTGATTAACCAGCTATTTACCCATGAGCTGTCTTTGGTGTCTGTACATTTTCCCCTAGAGCTTTGCAAAGAACACATACAGTACTATTGCCTGAGACACTGGGGACTTACTTGGTGTAGTGGGGCTAAGTGGCTCTGTCTTGTTTTCATCTGATCTCTGTCTTACCCTAGTGAATCAGTAACTCTGGGTTGAAGTCTCAGATATGGAGAAATACCAACAGTTAAGTCACCCTGCCCCCCACAGGCCAACAAATGGAAAAGGAAAATCAAACCTTCCCACAACCAAACCTCCAGGGTACCATTTTGGATAGTCCTTAGGTCATTGGTCCAGTCTGAGAGATCCAAATCAATTGTCCCAGTTAGCAGCTGGTCTCAAGTGGGAGAGTTCAAAAGGTCTCCAGCAACTAGATAGCAGGGATCTGCTGGCAGCTCACGTATGACTCACTCTGGTGCTTCATGGAGTCAGAAGGGCCCCCCCGCCACACCCCAGCAAATGAATTAGTCTGGGAAGGTTGATGCCACCTTCCCCACCTTGCATCTCTGTCACACCCAGTCACTGGTAACCCAGCAGGGCTGTGACCCTGTTCTCTCCAATAAGCAGATGCTCCTCCAGGTGTTTGTGCCTGCCTGAGTCACAGGGAAATCTATGTCTCCTCAGCCAGGCCTCCACACTCTGCCACCATCCAGCAGGGGAAGCTGAGGCCTGACAACCTCGGGTTGGAAACTAGGGCAGTTGACTCAGTTCCAGTCCCACCCCTGATTGATGTTACTGACACTTATATTTGCGCAGAATTTGTGATTCTGTCCTGGCTATATTCCCCTGCAGACCGGGCACTGTTTGAGTTCACAGAAACTGCAACTCAACCCCAGTCTATGCTACTGCCCAGCACTGGCATGTCTGTCTCCTTTGCAGTCTGTGTTGGGGTGGGTGCAGTTAGAGCTCACACTGAACTCTCAGTTCCAGCCTCTCCCCACCTGCTTTTGTCTCAGCTATGATTCCCTGAGGGTCAGGTGCTTCTTAGGCTCATTAAAGCAGTCCTCTGGCTCAGCCCTGCCCTGGAAGTATGCGTCTCTGCGCACATGTCTTCTATTCTCCAAGCCCCAGGCTGATACTACCTCAGGCATACCCTTTACTCATTGGGCCTGCGCTGCTGTCCCAGACCTGTTCTACCAGTGTCTGCCACCAGAGAAGATGCCCATCTTTCTCTGGTTGCCCAGAAAGATAGTAGTGTCTCTCCAAAATATCTGCAGGGGTGTGAACCCTATCATTCCTGCTGGTGCTCTGTGCCACGGGCACCACCTCTCCCTCTCTTTTCCAGTTCCTTCAATCCACTGTCTCCTCCTACCCCCATGCCACAGAATCAGCACAGACCTGCAACATCCCATACCCTGTCCACACCCCTTGAGAAAATGCCCAAGAATCTGGACTCCATGGGGGACAAGCTTCCAGACCTCAGGGTGAGAGTGGAGGGGAGTTCTGGGAGTTCAGAATTGCAGGTAGAGAATATGTATAGTTTTATATAGTTTTATACTTGGCAGGAGAGTGCCATGGCACCCTAGTAAGGGAAAGAGGTCCGGTTTTTAGAGGGTCTCTCCCATGGGATAAAATGGGAGGATGTTTGGACTCTGCTCACTTGTTTATAGAAAGTATACTGTGAGCCGCTCTCTTGGATGAGAGGACTCCTGTCCTCCAGGCAATGGATTTTGTAACTATTGTTTGTATCCATGGGGTTGCAGCTCGCCTCAGCAGGGTTATATGTTCTTCAACCTTCTCTCTTGGCTCAGTTCCAAACCATCAGCTTACTTGCTAAACTTCTGTCCTTTAACTCCCCTTCTGGACAGGAGCCTCTGTGGAAAGCTGGCTCCCATCAGCCATCTTGCTTCCACCCCCAAGAATAGTTATTCTTAAAAAGTTCTGTTAAAGAGAATCATCAATGTAACAAATAGGGTTTGCCTTTGCATGCCTAGAGAGTATGAAAAGCCTTGGATGAATGCAGCTGCTGCTCTACTGTGGGAAGAACCATGAGCTTCAGCAGTGGAGTGTTTATCTCTCCTGGAATTTCCCTAAGAAGGAGACTCATTTTTGATATCTGATATATGAGAGTTAAGGATGGGCAAAGTTGGGCCTGGGAGAAGCTTTAGAAAGAGTGGAGGATAGGTAAGAACCATCCCTCTGGAGGGTCACTGAACCCCCAGTGCTGGCCCCCTGCCTGTCAGCTCTGCACCAGAGACTGACCCTTGCACTGTGGCTCTGTGCTTTTCCTGCCTACAAGTCAGAATTTCTTATTCTCCATTCCCATCCTGATATCTAACACCTAGACACCTTTTACTGAGACTATAATATATAGTATCTCCCCCAAGCTCTTTTGGCTATTGGACCTTCTGACTCACATTTTTGCCACCTCAGCTCTTTTCTACCCTCTTATCCCATGCCAGAGTTGAGAGTTTGTATAAGACACCCCCTGCCACAAGGTCCCAGACAGGGAAAAAAATCTGTCTATGGAACATATTTCTAGCCAATGTGTAAAGCATTCTAGTTTCCCTAAGTTAATGCATTCTTTCAACAAGCAATTCTTAGGCTTCTACCTTGTGCCAGATGCCATAAACAGACAAGGAAATAGTAGGTAGGAGCAAGTTCTGAGAGGAAAATGATATAGGGTATTTTTATAGGAATGTTCTAGGACACTTTCGGTTATGTAGTCAGGAAAGTCCTCACTGAAGTGGGGACATTTAAGCTAAGTACTGGTGGATAGAAAGGAGGTAGCCAAGACCTGGGGGGAGGGAGAGGATGTTCAAAGGAAAATGCTATAGCAAAAGCCTTAAGAAAAGAATGAGGCTGGTGGGCTGAGAAACAGAGAGACCACTAGGGTGGGAACATCGGGAGCTGAATAGAGAAAAACCGAGATGAAACTGGAGTGTTAAACTGAGCCAAGGAAGGAAGGACATCATAGGCTAGAGTTAAGGAGCTTCCATTTTATGCTAAGGGTAGCAGAGGATTTTAAGCAGTGAAGTGATGGGACATGAGCTACATTTTAGAAGATGTTAGGAGAACAACGATAGAATCCCCAAGGTCCACTATGAACCCATTGCCATGGTCCAGGCAAAATATACTGTTTGCCTAGAAAGACAACTGTAAATACAAACAAAGTGGATGAAATTTCAAGACAGAGGTGGCAAGAGATGTTAATTGATTAGATTAAACCACAAGGAGGGGGGAAGAGACATCAAAGATGACTTCTGGATTTTTAGCATTTGGGTAGATGATCATATCACTTACTGAGATGGGTAAATGTGTGAAAGCAAATGTTTAAAAAAACAAGTCTTGGGAGGAAAAAGAAAAAACCCTAATTTGTAGTATTTGGCATATCAGTGGTACAAATATTCCCACCTCTGCCTACTCAATCTACACACGTGGCATCCCTAAATGAGAGATGGTCACTAGTAGGTTTTCAGGACCTGGTAGGAATTGGCTTCCTCACATCATTAACAGTAACAAGCTTTGAAGCGAGAATACAGTCAAGAATCCTATCTTCAAGCAGAATAATTTAAAAGTGCTATTAGATATCCAGGAGTCAATAAAACATTATAATTTTTCTCAACTGCATACATCTCCATAATTCTATTTATGAGCATATGAGAACTAACTTGTATCTTTGCCATCAAGCTACTAGACTGCGTTATCTTAATTCCCTGCAGAAATATTTTCACTGATCATTTTTCCTTTTTCTTCTTTCTTCTTATTCTATCCTCTTTATTTTATTTGCATGTATGCCCATATGTATGCATGTGTACTCATTTTCTATTGTCACTGTAATAAATTAGCAGAAACTGAGTGACTGAACACAAATTTGTTATCTTACAGCCCCATGGGTCAGAAGTCCAATGTGGGTCTCATGAGGCTAAAATTGAGGTGTCAGCAGGATGTATCCCTTTCTGGAGACTCAAGGAGGGAGACTTTCTTGGCTTTTCCCATTTCTAGAGACCGCGCTCATCGTTAGCTCCTGGTGCTGTTTCTCCATCTTCACGGCCAACAAGTTGAGTCCTTCTCCTACTCTACCCCTTTGATCTTTGCTGCTTCCCACTTCCACTTGAAAAGTCCCCTGTAATCACATGGGGCCAACTTAAATAATCCAGAATAATCTCCCTATTCTAAAATCAGATGATTACAAACCTTAGTTTGCAAACTAATTCCCCTAACCTATTAACAAATTCCAGGACTTGAGTAGCCGCTAGTCTGCCTGCCACAATAAATATGTATGTATCTTCGTCACACCAGGGCTAACATGTACATAGTTATGTTTGTATATCTGTGCATGTACATATATACATGTACATAAAGACATATATTCCTATAACACAAAAACTTACTCATTTCTTCTATTGCAATTTTGTTCCAGAAAGAATTCTCTGTACAAGACCAAGCTGTATATTGTCATCCATCAGTGTCTGTGGGGGACTGGTTCCAGGACCTCTGAAGGATACCAAAACCCACAGACGCTTGAGTCTCTGGTATAAAATGCATTTGTAAATGTACTGAACATACATTCTCCCCTAGATTACTTATAATACCTAATGTGACGGAAATGCTATGTAAATCATTGTTAAGTGATATTGTTGCAGAAATAATGACAAAGAAGAAAGTCTGTACATGTTTGACACAGACATAAATATTTTTGCCAACTATTTTCAACCCCCAGCTGGTTGAATCTCTGACCAGAGGACACCAAGGATGAACTATACTTCCTTTTTTAATTCAAAAAGATTGTAAAATCCATCTTGTTGCTATTAATTTGTTTGCCAAGAAGCTTTGCGCTAGATTTAAAACTCAAATGTAGTATTTTGCTAATCCCTGCTAATCGTATCTATTTATCACCTTTTAACTAATACAGTGACTCTGTATTTGAATGTTTGTAGTTTTATAATTGCTCTGTATTATATGTATTTCATACTGGAAACTATCACAAAGGTTTTTTTGGAAAAGAAGTAAGCTCTAAATTACAAACAAGAACAGCTCTGAAAGAAGTCCCAGGAAAGCTCAATGCTAGTGTTACACATTCTTTAACTCCGTGGAGACCGCGACGTTGAAATACAAACCGTGGAAAGCTGAAACCATATAGTAAGAAGACTCCAAATCCCCGAGAAGGAAAAGAACGTTCGCACTAGCTTTCCATTTCCCACAGTTCCGAGCTCTGAGCCATTCCAAGAAAACCAAAATGTGATAATCCCAGTCAGATAGAATATCCGAAAGAAAAAAGAAAGGCCACTTTCCAGGAAGAGATGGAGCCTGGGTGGCTAGATGCTCTCACTGCAGGGAAACCTCGAATCTCCCCCGCCCTGGCCACTCCCCGGGCATTCTCCCTGCCTCCTGCTTCTCTTCTAGAGCTCAGAGACCTACGGGCATTCCAGAGGATTTCAGGGGAGCCACTGGGTGTGAACTACATCACACGTATTAAAAGGCCCAGCCCCATGACCGGAGCTAGTCCCAGCAACAGCAGTTCCATAGCCCAAACCTCAGCCCCATGCCTGTTCCTGCTAGCAGTGGTGTGCTTCGTTAATTCCACCCCACCTGGAAAAGGAGCTCGTGGGTCACAGACTGGACACCTCCCCTGAGTGGTAGCTTAGGCCTTCCTGGAGCAGGCCTACACCCAGCCCAGGGCTGATCCCCCTCTCCATGAGCAGGGTGGGTCAGGAGGACACACAGCCCCTCCTGAGGACGAGTTACATCCTTGAAGTTATTTCCTTCGGAGGCAGAACAGAGCTCAAAGCCTAGCACCCAGGTCCACCAGTGTGTGCCCTTGGGAAAAGCACTTAAGTCTCTGACCCTACATAGCTTTATTTCTAAAATATAATTAATAACGGTGCACCCCTTGTGCATTTGCAGGGAGGGTGAAATGCCTTGAGATACATAAATTCTTCAGCAAATTGTCTGACATAGTAAGTGCCCCACAAATGTTAACCTTAGGTATTGATAACAATGATAAAAATTAATAATGCCTCCATCTGGAGTGCCAAAAATACATTGTATATTGAGTAATCCAACAAGATCTATTTGTCTGCATTCTCAAAACAAAGCTCTGGAAAGAAAGGCAGTCCACAAAGGACAATATAGCGAGCGTTTAATCTGCAAACAGCCTGCAGTGATGACACTCACGTTTGTTGCAGGCATACTCTGCCTGGTATTAAACTGAGCAAATTTTAGACATAATAGTCTTTACAATTACCCTGCATTTGTTCATTTTAAACCTCAAGTTACTCATAAGAAAACTGAGACATAGAGAAGTATTTACCCAAAGCCACACAGCTAGTGAGTTGCATCTTTACCCGTCCTGTTTTGAGGTCAAGGTTGATGATGTTGACTACATCCTTTGTTTAGTTTATCACATCTCAGAGAGAAATTGAGAACCCTACCAAATGTCAGGTGTTTTTTATTTTTTAATGTCCATTCATGTGCTGGCCACACAGTCTCTCTCCAAACTAGGTCTCCCCTCCCCGAGGCCCACACCCCCTATCTTGTTCTCACATTATGGGCCAAGCTGCCTTGTTTGTTTTATAGCCCCTGCAAGGTCCTCAGCTAAGTCCTCAGAGACCCGAGCCCCAAAGGGTCTTCCTTTGGTCATCTGGCCTTGGGAGTCAGAGACTAACAGACTCTCAAATTCTGAATTGTAGGGGCAGAATTTTTTCTGTTCTTTTCCATGATGACTCCATTTTTTGTTCTCTATCTCTTTTTCTCCCCCACCAAGAAATAGTACAAGGACTTATGATCAGAAGTTAAACTTTGTTTTAAATCCTGGCTCCAACTTTTACTAAATATGTGACCTGGAGTAAGTTACTATGTAACATCCAGTTTCTCCATTTATAGAAAGGAGGTAATACTGGCATTTATCTCACTGGTTTCTTATATGATTCAATGAGGATTAAGTGTATGACTTTTAGCATAATACCTGGCACAGAGTGAGTATTCAATATATGTAAGATGTTGTTATTATAACACTCATCACAGTCTAAATGTTTGATGTATTCTTTCCTTCCAGACTCTGATTATGTCATTCACCGTGCTGTTCTTAGTTCCTATCAGAGCATCCCGCCCCCGGTTGTGTCTAATTGGACGCTTGCTGATTGATTGATTGAATGAAAGAATGTTATGAATGAATCTTTATCAGGCATATCATATCCCACACCACTCTCACCTGCCCCCTAGTGGTGTTGTAATGAAGTCTCCTTCTTAGGGATTCCTAGAATTTGCCTTCAATAAGATATTTTGGAGGAACTGAGAAACACATAGAAAAAGTTTGCAGGGAACTTTGTACATAAAGTGCTGTATGAAACCTTTGCACTATTCTCTTTTAAAACACTCAAAGGTTGACATTATTTATCTTGGCTTTGAGAGCCAGACTGCTGTTCTTTGACAGTTACATGACACGGACCCTGAGCCACAGGGGACCCGTCATACTCTGGTTATATACATATTCCCAAAGCCTTCCTTCCAAGGAGGCTTCCTTATACACCACCTTAGCCTTTTGGTGTGTTGTTGCTAATGAGTAACCACTCTAGTTAGAAAAAAAAACTAACCCAGAAAGAAGGAAGGGGATAAAACGAAAAAGAAGAGCCAGTGTGGACTGCTTTTGGAGAGTAAGTTCCAGGGGACTTTGAGAAAGTATTATGGGAGGAACAGTGACACTTGAGATGTTGCGAGATAGAGAAAGTATTTTAAGATAGATTTTTTTATGTGTGGTAAATGGAATTCACCCTAAAAATCTCTTTACAAGACTTCAGGACACATTGAAATAGCTTTCCAAAGATTTTTGAAATATCTAAGTAGTACTTCCTTTGAACAGGACACTTTTCTAAGACTTCCCAAATTGGGCCCTACGTTTTTTTTAGCTTTCGAACATATTTGGTCAATGAACATATCTATCTATTGCTATAAACGAAGCTAGGTAGGAAGAACAATTTCTGTTTTTTCAATGTCCTTAGCCACATACCTCTTCATCTGGAGCCCTACATGATGACTTTCTTCTTCAAAACTTCCCTTCATACCCATATTTATTTTATTTTAGCTGTATTAAAATGACTACTCAAGGAAGCCAGCAGATCATCAAGCATAATTCCTCAAAAAAATTAATTCCCTTTTAAGGACAGATTTCCAATAAAATCACCTTTCTTGCCTCCTTACCTGTGTTTTGTTGAATAAATGAGCAGTTGCTGGCCTCCCCCTGTCCACAGAGCAGTAAGAGCATGGAGTCCACAAGACCGAGTCTTCAGGCATGAGTGCTTCTCTACTCTCCCAGCTACTCTCAGTGTGACCTTCGCAACATCACAGAAACTCCTGGGCCCCAAGTCTTCATCGTTTTTCTTTTCTTCCATTTTGAAAAAAAAATCTATATTGGAATTTAAATAATGCACGTTTATTGCACAAAGCTCAAACAAGGTGAATTTACACAAAGTGAAACTCTTCTCTCCCTCCACTTCCCACCCTGGCCAATGTTGCTACTTATAGTTACCATCCTCTTACACTTTTCTCTATACATATATATGAAATAGTATACAAGATCTACAAATAAAAGATGTATTATAGTACATAATATGCAATTTTCTTAAAAATTAGATCATACTAGGCATGATATTCTATAAGTTACTTTTTTCAC
>CAUYQV010103620.1:0-10651 GCA_963574575.1 Galagoides demidoff | reverse complement strand
CATGATTGCATTAATGTACACAGCTATGATTTAATAAAAAATAAATAAATAAAAAATAAAAATCATTGAGAAAAAAAGAAATAAAGACTATTAAAGTTAAACAAAGGGAGTATAAAAGAAGTTGGATGGGTCCATTCTGCCAGGTGTTTCATTTTAGGAGATATACTTTTATGTAACCATTTAAACAGACAAGGCAGTCTACTTGAAAACAACTTCTGGTGCGTAATTTCTTGTCGCATGGTGCATCTCAGGTAGTTTGTACTTAGCTGTTTTGTGTCCCTGAGCCTATGTTTCGCAAGCTTGGAACTTAGGGCATTTCGCAGCAGGGTGGCCTTGCTTTTACATCCTAGATTTGGAAGGAAGCTTAGTTTGAACATGCTTATCTAGTACCTGGTGGTGGACAGCCCTTCATGCCTCGTCATACAGCAATAGATTGTGATACACGTTTATAGTAAGTCACGAAGAATGAAGCCTCCCACTTTCAAAATTCCCTTTTGGTGGTGTATGTGCACATGGATCTCCCATTTTCAAAATTCCCTTTTGGTGGTGTATGTGCACATGGATGAGGGGTGGTGGATGTTCCTTAGGGATCGCATAGTTGCTTTTCGTGCACCACGTGTAGCCACTTTTAAAGACGCAGAGGTCAGGCAGTGAAAATGCTGCAAACTATGAACTTTGTTTTTCATTTGGCCTCTTGCAAATTGCTGTCTTTCACAAGATTCTCAAAGAGCTTGATTGCAATGGAGCCTACCTTGAGGCCCGTGAAAGGTATTTTCGTTACCATTTCATGTGTTATGGGCCTTTAAATGCATTTTTAGAGACTCCTTCTAAACCTAATGAAATACTCAGCAGCCAGTTCCATGCCACAGAGATTACCAAGTGAAAAACAAAAATTTATGAAATGTTGACATTTCCGGGAAAGACCAGTGTCCATTTTGCAGAGGTTGGCTAAGTAAAGACCTGCCTTCCTCCAGGTGTCGCAGTTCTGAAGTCCTGCCATATTTGGACTCTTGCCTTGTATGTTTTCTTCCTTGAGGTGCTTCTTACGCCGGCTGTACATTCTGTGTTTCATGACCATAAAACAAAGTGGATACCACCACAGCATGCCTGTGTTTCCAACCATTCAACAAATATTTAATGAGTGCTTGTTAATCTGGGCTCTGGGGATAAAGTAGTTAAAGAAAAACAACCAAAATTCTCTGTTTGCATTGTACTTATGTTCTTTGTGTATGATAGGCAGAAGTGAGGAGAATTATATTCCTGTCCATGGATGGGAATAACAATTTAATACTTTTTATTTTAATTTTAGAATATAAACCAGAGTAGATTAAAAAAGATAGTTGGGGGCCTTATGGTGCAAAACTTCGTATAACAAACAAGAAGGTTGCATTTAATTCACTTGTGAATGTGGCACTAAGTAAAGATTTTGTGAAGGTTTGAAGGAGGATAGTGGCATGATTGCTGCTACGCTTTTGGAAAGACAGTTTCCTTCCCATCAGCATATAGGGTAAATTATAGTCTAAATCATAAGTAAATAGTGATCAAAAGTAAGTCTGAGAAGATTTGTTATAGCCTGTTGTAGGCAATAGATTAATAAAGGTGGGTAGATTACTTAAGAGGGTACTACCGTACGTTAAGTAGAAACAATAAACTTCAAAACTATATACTGCACCAAGAGATATAGTTGAGACAAAAAGTGGAAATAACAATATTAACTAATTATAACACTTAGAAACTGCATTCACAGATTGAGGGAACTGGACAGGTCTTGGGTGACCAGAGGTTTCTAGCTGGCCCTGAAAGGAGTAGTGGCAGTGGGCTTGTGGATGTTAGGAACTGGGAGAACAGTTTAAGCAAAGCAGAGATAGCTTTACAAGTATACCACGAGGTGGGTGGTCGGTGAGAGGGGTTAGAACCAGCTGAAGCAGTCTTCATTTTTAAGACATTTGTAGGGGCTGAGGGAGCAATCATAAAGGAATTGAGTTGAGGGGGAAAGATTTTTCTTTTTTTGCTCCTCCAACCTTCCCCTCGCTTTTTAAATGTAGAAGAGACCCTGAGAAATTCTGTAGAAAGAGAAGTCAGTCCACAGGAAGATCAGCAAATGTTAGAGAAGCATAGCACATAATTGATAGAACAGTAGACTACAGTGGGCAGTGAGGTGCTTGCAAGAATAGAGAAGGCAGAGAGGAGGCAACTCAGAGCTCAGAGAACAAAGCATGACAGAAGAGGGGGCTGAGGAAGCAAAGGGATTTTGAGTTGGTGAGGAGGGCCGCTGTGGAATCTTACCATTGTGGCCTCAATCTTCTTGGCAGAGTTTTTGAAGGCAAAAACTTTTAGCATTGCTAAAAGATAACAATAAAATGAAAAATGCTGACTAAGTTGGAACTGTTAGACATAATAAATGAATTAGGTGACTGCCCTTCTGTAACTTTCAGAGCAGATTTCTCCTGGGCTGAACAAATAGTTTATGAACTTTGAGTAGCTGGTATTTGGCAGGAAGTCCCATGAGCCAACTTGGGTAAAAGAACCAAATGCCAAGATCATTTTCATGAACTCAGCATAGAAATCAAATTGTGATATTGTTCTTGGCCTTTTTCCCGTAGCAGCTTAAAGAAGGAATCTTGGATGTACAGAAGTCTCAGACGTTTGGCTTACAGATCTGTTACTTACATGTATGACTAATATGGTAAGCCTAATGTGTTTAGTAAGCCTGAATGATATGCTGTAGGGATTATTAGGGGATTTGAATCTTCCTTCGGTTGTCCAGGCATAAAGGTGGGATAAAAGTTGCGATTTTATAATTTCTAGCTCATGAGTAGTTAAATGCCATGTCACTCTGTGTGGCGTTGACTGTTCAGCGTGCAGCTTTTCCTAGTGGCACTGAGAAACCTATTCAGGGTACTGTTCTGAAGGGAGATGGTTTTACGTGCTTACGTTTGTTCCAGTATTGTGGTCCCATAGCACCATGGAGTCAGAGTAAGAACTGGGAGGCCAAAATTCTCCCTGAAACTGCTGATGGCCCACTAATCGCTATGTGCCTCCTTAAGAAGAAATTATTAAGATATGACAGAATTGTGCCTTCTTTTCTCAGATTTATTTCGCTAATCATTACATGTAAGTATTTTTGCAGAAGAAAAGTAAGATCTCTTTCCCATTTACTCTAGCTGGAAATAGATGAATTAATGAGGATTTATAGATTTTTGTACTTCCCCAGATTGATTTTAAACCAGGACATTAAGTGTATCTCTGAAAAAGGAGAAATTATTTATTTCAACTAAAAACGTTTAAAAAAATTTAAAAAATTTCTTATACAACTTAACAGTAATATAAATAGTATGCATGTTAATATTTGAGTAAACACCAGGGTATAACCTATGATTATAAATTCTTATAAGATAAAAATATCATCTGGGACTCAATTTATGAACATTTTTAGTAATTTCTTTCTTTTTTTTTTAGAGACAGAGTCTCACTTTATTGCCCTCGGTAGAATGCTGTGACATCACAGCTCACAGCAACCTCCAACCCCTGGGCTTAGGCGATTCTCTTACCTCAGCCTCCTGAGTAGCTAGGACTACAAGTGCTTGCCACAACACCTGGCTATTTTTTTTTTGTTGTTGTTGTTGTTGTTGCAGTTTGGCTGGGGCCAGGTTTGAACCCGCCACCCTCAGTATATGGGGCGGGCGCCCTGCTTACTGAGCCACAGGGGCCACCCCATTTTTCGTAATTTCATCAGCCTAGAGTTCACTTTGACTGCTATTATAAATAAATCCTGTTTTATTCATAAGCATGCATGGATATTGATATTAAATTCTCTTTTCCGTATCTTGATTTTAAATAGCCAGGATAACTGTTATGTTTTTACATATGTGAAATTTTCTTTTAGAATTATCTATTTACATATAATCAATTATTTCTGGATAATTATTACTAAAAATGCCTCCCAATTTTTTATTAGTAATAAAGATTTGTTTTTATAAAAATGTATTTTGCAGCAGATTTTTCATTGTTAGATTTTTTTGAAAATAGTGGATTTTACTACATTTTTAAAGGTAAATCCATCAGTAAAGTTATTGTGTATTAAATTATTAGACATGGGAGTAATCTTCATGTGATAAAGACATTTCTTATTCCTCTTTGGGGAAGATGCTGTTGCATGGTGCTCAGGGTATGTGGTCCCAGCTAACAATGCCTACATTCACATCCAAGCTCTCTTCCTGTGTGCATGGTCACCTTGGGGAAGTTGCTTAATCCTAACCCCTTTCAGTTTAAATTTCCTTATTGCTAAATGGGACAGGAATAGCATCTTTTTTGTAGCTTGCATTGCTGATTAAATGAGAATCCCTATGAAGCTAATCATGATCGATGCTTGCCACATTAGTAAATGCTTTATACATACCCTGAATTATAACTGCATAGGGTGACAGTTTGTAATTTCTTTAGAAATACGATGTATTTTGACATTGGATATTAATGATACCTATTCAAAAAAGAAACAAATTTCACTACCTGAAAATTTATAAACTAGCAAGAATCACCTATAGCCTGGTTACTTGTGTTTGACTTGAAAACTTGTTAATGGATCAGTAAGATCAGAAAGATCAGAAGAGGCATCCTGCCTGAAATTAGCAGTTTTTTAAATAATATGTATATGTGTTGCTAGTATGTTTTCTTTCATCTGATTTTGGATTTCTTATTCTGTTGTTAAGAATATCTGTAGATAATTCTTACTTTAAAAGTCCACTGCAGATCGACAGCCTCTGTCATGGGGAGCACAGTTGTCTATCACTTTTTGTGTATGTTCATAGTGATTTTCTGCTATGTTCTTATAATATAAAAATTAAAATGACAAAAGCATCTTTCCACCTGATTTTTTCTGTACTGGATATAAATAGTAATAGCAGTTACCTTAGACTCCTAGCATTTTAGAATCTAAAGAGGTGGTAATAATATTGAGTAATGTTTTTTGAATGCTTACTCTATGTCAGGCATTACACTGTGTTCTTTTATATTTATTAACTTAATTAAGATGTCCTAGATATAGTCCTTTATAGGTTTTTTTTTTAATGTTTGCTGGATACTAGGCTAAAAGTTAGTATAAGAACAATGCAAGATTTCTGTCCTCACGAAGCTTCCATTATAGAGGCAGGAGTGGAAAACATAATAAAAAGGGGTATAATGGTAGCTGCAAAAGAATTGCCTGCAAAAGACTTACATTGAAAATCTTATCTTTAATCCTGGCATGAATTCTGAACTTTAATTCTAGACTTTGATCTGCTGTCTTATGGCTTTCTCCACTTGCCTTCACTTATAAAGTCTTTTGTCACCCTGACTTTATTCCCCAAATCATTATTGCTCTAGCCCAAATGGCCTTTTGATTTGACTCGAATACTCTGCTGGGCTACCCCCACAGGAGCAGGAGGCTTTCTGCTGATGAGGTGAGTTTTCTCATGAACTTGTCACTCCTCTGTTTGCAGTTCTTTAGTTGTTCTCCATTAGCTTCTGAATTAAATTAAAAGCATTTAAACTTCCTTTCCACCTAATCGTTCTTTGTTCTGTTTTATGAGACCGAAATCCTACCAGACTTAGATGGTGCCTCAGTTATTTGCTCCCCCAGAATCTGCCTGGTGCTTTCTCTTTGTTCTGTACCTTTGTTCATCTTAACTGCTTTGAGAATCCAGTTCTCAAAGTTCTTTTTTTTTCCATCAAAACACACTTGCACCTTCAGTAAATTTTTGTTGAGTCATTTAATTAATAAGAGATGAGGGAAAGATTTTAAAAGATTGTTTGGAACATGATTTTAGATGTTACATGGAGTCAACTGTTAGGTAGGTATTTGATTTAAAGACAGTCTTGAAGTGACGCAGTTGCTGAAGCATGCCATGTAGAAGTAGCCTTGCCTGTTACCCCATTACTTAAAGAGTAAAGTCCAGGCTCCCTCAATTTCTGGGTTCCTGTTTGCTTCTCCACCTGCCCCACTGTTGCTTCAGAGACTTTTCTCATGACCCCTCATCTGCCTGGGACTTCCCTCTGCTTCTTGGTCAGGTTAGGTGTTGTCTCTCTTACTGGTCACTCTTCAGCCCCCTTCTCCCATCTCAGTCTGTGTGGGCTTCATGTAGTTCCATGATTAACCTCATGGTTATGGTCTTCAAAAGCAGAAGTCATGGCACAGCTCCTGTGCTGTGATTACTTGTTTTTCCCACTGGATTATGAGCACCTAGAGTATAGGGGCACTGTCATTTCAAGTGTACAGCACAATTCCTAGCATATCATAGGCCCTGAATAAATCCTGATTGAACCTTTGATTTAGTAGAAGTGGATTTTTGTTCAACTTTTAAAGGAGCCCCTAATTTATCCTATATTTAATGCATGTTCTATGTAGAACATGAGTTATCCATGGTGTCCCCCAATCGGTTTGGGTATGTGGCTATTTTTGCACACATAATATTTTATTCCTAGGTAACTCAAAGTCCCCAGGCAGAGGCAGATATGTAAGAAGATTTTGTCTACAGCGTAGTCCATCAATGGTCTGAAAAGGGCAGCTAGAGCTGTCATTCTAGGGCTGTAATCCTAGGGCTGTAATGCTAGGGCTGCAATCTGGTCTGTGTGTCTCCTGCCCTTACAGCCTTGGGTGTGATGGGGAGAGTGAGTGGGTCTGATTCTCTATGGGAGAGAAGACACCACCAACAATCATTACCCAGCATTTGTCATTTCCTTTTACTGTCTAAGAAGATCTAACTGGGAAGATACCATTGTTTTCTCACCTTTCCTGTGTGAATGTGTTTGTGTTTGAGACAAATACCCCCTGATTTAAAATCCTTTCACTTGTTGAACTCAGGTTCAGTTGCCAGACCACTGTGGACTGCACTTTTCTCATGTAGTCATCTTGAGTCTTACCAATGTAAAGAAATTTTCGTGTTTTTCCAACCTTGACTTTTCTATGAGATTTTACTCCATCATTATTATCACAGGTCTTTAATATTGTCTGTAAGCTATGGTTGGTATAGAATGAGGTTAACAACACTGATTTTAAATGAGAGAGGTTATTTTCTCAATACATAATGATGAAATTGATTTTTATAATTTATTAGTAACCATCACCTCTATCCAAGGTCATACCTGAATTTACTGATTTCACTGAAAAATATATTTATTTATAATTCTGCTTATTTTTACACTTACGATGCTGCATATAAATCATAAAAGCATAGGGATACATGGAAATATTATTTTTCTTTTTCTGTTTGTCCTATTTGTTATTTAGTGGCTTCATATATTTTCACAGAGTTTAAGAAAAAGAGAATGAAGAGTGTAGAGTTTCGGTGACAAGTGGGATAAATAGGAGAGATAAATGGCTTGTTGCTCTTTTTTGTGCAGTTTTTGGCCAGGGCTGGGTTTGAACCCACCACCTCCAGTATATGGGGCCGGCGCCTTACTCTTTTGAGCCACAGGTGCTGCCCAACTCTCCTTTCTCTTTATACATATAAAGGTAATTTTTATATAGGTAATTTAATCACAGGCAGAGGTAATATGTAAATTTTATAACCCCTCTGTACCCTTGTCACAAATACATAAAAAAAAAAATTTGCTCCCCACCCCCAGGGTTAACTATATTACCGTGGAAACATTTATCTATGTTGGATCCTTTGTTTTCCTCACCTGTATTACCTAATTAAGTCTCTGTCTGGTTGTGGGCAAATGAAAAATGAGGTTTGCCTGGTGGTTCAGTTTTATTCTTTTGGGATCATGTTCAATGGATGATGTTTGGTGTGAGGCAGTGTTTGTGTCTGTTATTTATTTTTTGTGGTTTATATTGGCTTATCGTTTGACTTTGGAATTTAACCACTCCTTACCTTTCCATTCAGCCTCCACCTCAAAATGCTGACAAAAGCAGAGAGAGAGGTGAATGAGCAAAAACTCACTGTTTATATTTATTCATGTTTCCAAGTGATTCATGTTTTCTCACCCATTCCCTGAATCACCATTCATCAAAAAGCTGTGCAGTTCCCTCTTGGCCTGTGTGCTGTATTTGTGATAACCTTACTATTCGGCTAAAGTACCGAGATGTTCAGCTTGAATATCTTGAAATATATTGAAGAAAGCTCATTGTTTTCTATGCTTAACAAATCGTAGCCTACAAGAAAAGATGCCCCAGACGCTCATGGAAAACAGTAGTGATGTAAATTTTTGATTCCTGTCCTGAATTATCTTCCTTTTAATCTTCTAGATCAGAGCTGATGGCTGCCTCTTGCACATAGGGAATCATTTGGCCTACAAAGAGATTTAAACAGTTTGCATTCATTTCCAGCATGGAGAGCTCAGAAGATAAAATCTGACTTTTCCTAGCCCCTTCTTTGATCCGGGCACATGTTCCCTGGATGCCACCTCACCTGCTCTGTCCCTTCTGCCTTGCACACACGCTTCAGTTTCTCGGCTCCTGGTTCCTCCAGGCGTTTTTCCACTCTTTTTTGGGTGATGACATGAAATATTTGTTTAATGATTTTTAAATTTAAGAAACCATTGTGAGAAACCGGGACCTTTGCTACTGGGCTTTTAGAGTCCGATTGATGCTGAGCCTGCGGGGCAGAGGGTCAGCACAGTAACCTGGCATTCATGTGCATTGTTCCGTATCTTGAATAGTGATTCTTACTGGTCTCCAAAAACTGATTCATGAAGAACGTTCCAGCAGAAATTTTTTTCTTTCTTTCATATATCACAGAAGTCATTTTAAAATGTTTTTGGTTGGAATTAAAGATACATAAAAAAAGACTCAATTCCTTTTGAAAGTAAAAACTCCATAAATTCAAATAAAACTGTGAACTGCAGTAACTTCTCACTTACTAATGAAGTGCTGGGCCACAAAAAAATAACAGAGAGACAGATAGAAATAGTACTTCCTCTGTACTATGAGGATGGGATTCACATCTTATTTGATTAAAGTACTTTATATGAAGGTATCAACTTTTCTTCCTGTTTCACAGTCTGTATTTGAGGGAAGAATTGCTAATTACAGTATTATGAGAATCAGTACATTATGATAATCTTACAGAAAGACAGTTTTGGATGGAGACTCTTCCCAGTAACCATTATATCATACTGGTTAAAACATTCTCTTTATCATCATCTCTGTCAAGAAACCTGACCCTACCTTCTAATTTGGTTAAGTGAGATGATCAGGAGAAGGCAGTTTGCATAGCATATCTAGACTTTTGTTCCATTTATACAGTACATGAACTCTTGAAGGGTATTTTAATGTACATAATATAAAATAAAGCTAATTGGGTTCAATGACAATCTCACTAAATGGATTTTTCCCTGTTTGAGCAAAGAAACTGGCAATTTAATCAGTGGAGCCTGTCAGTCTGGAGAGATGCTTCTAGTGGTAAGTCAGGGGCTCTGACTTTGGTGTGTGTGTTGGGTGTATGGAAGGGTGGCATTTTGCCATTAATTATGGTAAAAATCCAAGATCCCCCCCCCAAAAAAACACCAAACTCCTGAAAGATATCAAAATGGAAATGTAAAGTTGATGGTAGGAAATAATCCAGAATTTTAGAACTTTCTCTTCCTTGAAAGTAAGAAACACATCTTCTTTGTCTTTTTTGTTTTTTCCTTGAGGCCCATCAGATCAGCTTCATTGAAGGAACTATTTAAAAACCTTTCTTGATCGAGTGATTGAAATGTAGCATGTGTTTTGCAGTAACAAAGGCAAGTGTGGACAAGAATAACACTGATGCCTCCGCCCCATTTTTAGCAATTCCGGTCTAACTTATCTGGGATGGACTACCAGCTCTTTTGTGTAAGTTCTTCAGACAGTTTAAATGTCTAATCTGGATCAAGGGTCTCTGGGCTAGTTAAGTCATTCACAAATGTAAGCTTTACTGAGGAAGAAGAAAGATGACGTGTTCCCACATCCGGTACCTGACCCGTGGCTGCCCAGGGAGATAGAGTTGACCTGGGTGTTTCCTGGATACAGTTGAGAGCTGAAGAAAATAAGAATATCCTTAAGAATATGGGATTCAGGTCTTCAGCTCGATTGCATGTTCCCTCATGCGCATACACAGTACACACAGGTGTCTGCACTGGGCGCCAAAGTGTGCTGGCTTCACATTGCTGTGGGTTATGGGAGTGTGTTCTCAACTTTGTTTCTTTTCATCTGCTTGCTCTTCCACACCTTCTTCCTTGATTCAGGTTCCTGTTGCTGCTTGCCCCACAAGAGAGCCTACTATGGTAGGGTGACCAGATTTTAACATTTGTAAAGTGGGACAATATGGCTGGTGGGTGGGAGGTGGGGTGGGGACGGAGCAGGGGACGGGGCAGGGCAGGGCCTGACAACAGTGCAAACTTTGATAAGCAGTTTTCGATAATCAGTTCTCAACAATTATTTGTTATTATTACAGTTTAACATTATAAAATTAACAAAAATAATATAAAAACTCATATTCTGGCGAAATAGCCACATGGCAGCCAAAAACCATATATTCCCTTCCTGTTCTCCCACCCGTTCGTGCCTTCTTTCCAAAAATCAGGACTTTTAAAAAACGCCGCAGGACACCTGACAAATTGTTAAAAAGCGGGACGTCTTGTCACCGTATGCTATGGGCACAGGTCAACTGTGGGCATCAAGCTTAATGAAAATTTTCTTCTCAGCAAA
>CAUYQV010103619.1:0-22043 GCA_963574575.1 Galagoides demidoff | reverse complement strand
AAGCTATCCCCCTGGGTAGAGTGCCATGGCATCACAGCTCATAGCAACCTCCAACTCCTGGGCTCAAGCGAGTCTCCTGCCTTTGCCTCCCAAGTAGCTGGGACCACAGGCGCCCGCCATAATACCCGGCCATTTTTTGGTTGCAGCCATCGTTGTTGTTTGGCGGCCCGGGCTGGGGATTCGAACCCGCCACCTTAGGTGTACGTGGCTGGCACCTTAGCCGATTGAGCCACAAGCGCTGAGCCTTTTACCTGACTTTCAATGAGTGAGTGAGCACATCTTTATTTCCATTAGTGCCAAAGATCAATATTCATGGCACCCATCAAATAGAGGCCCGATAGGGAGGAGAACAAATGAATAAGAGCACAGAGAAGGGTGTCATTTCTCTTCTCATTGATGAGGATAAGGGCAGTATGAACGGGAAAACATCCTGAGCTGAGTGGCATGCCTTTCATGTTTCCCAGGTGGGGCTAGAGATTTTTTTGAGTCCTATAAATGGTGAGGCACTCTTTTACTGAGAGGCTGTGCGGTGTACTTACTAGAAAGACCAGGATCTGTGGAGTCAGTCAGATAGGGTCATAGGCATGTAACTACCACTCTCGCCCACATGGCATTCACCCTTGGATATTCCTGGGTTCCCATCTCTGTTTTGACTTATACTGACTCTGGGCAAGTTTAACCTCATCACGCTGGTTTCCTCATCCATAAAATGCCGTCACGTCAACAGTGCGTTCAAATATACTTATTAAGTGTGTATAATGTTTCTGGCCCTGTTGTGTTTTCTGTGCTTGTTGTCACATCTAATCCTTACAACAGTCCTCTGAAATAGACATTATTATTAATCTCATTGTGGAGAGGAGAAAACCAAGGTACCGAGAGGCTAATTTGTTCCAGATTACACAGTAAATCCCTAAATCAGATATATAGATTACATTGCCTCATTATAGGATTGTTGTGAAGATTCAGTGAGATGAAGTACACAGAGTGCCTGCACATACATGGTGACTGTCAGCATCGTTGTTGCTCTTTATCATTGAAGACATGGCACTTTGTGAGTGGGTGGCTGCTATCGGGCAATGGGAGAGATGAGGACAGCACTGCATGTCCCAGTTTTAGAGACGTGTTGTTCAAGCCTAATGTCAAATGTCAAGAGGTCCATTTACTGAGTATTTTGGCACAAATGAATATTTGCAGCCCCAAACAACTACTGAGGAAGGTGCCCACTCCTACCCCCTCCTGGGCCGTGAATGCTCCCACCATATGGGCATATTTTTCATTGCTCAGTGCATTGCATCTGTTTATGTGATGCCACTGGCTTTATCATCTCTACATTTTGCTTGGCAAAAATGCCAGTCCTGTTTGTGGGGAACCACTTATGTGAAGTGCAGTGGAAGCAGGGAACTAGGGTACAGCAGGGTCAGAAGGGTGTGATGACATCTGGCTCCCTTTGGCAGGGTCGTAATTTGATGTCCTTTTCTATATCCCAGGTTAGCTGTGCCTAACCCCTCCCCCAGTTCTCTTTGTCTCTTGTTACCTACCTCATTGCTCAATTTTCTCTCTTCCTCTTTCCCTCTTCCCCACTTATATCTCATCTCTCCCTTTATTTCCTCATCCCTTTTGCTCTTCTCCCTCCTATCTTTACTTGTCCCTCTTCTTCTTCCTTTCTGCCCTCTCCAGAGTAGAGAAGGGATCTGGTCAGTGTTTCTCAGTGGACCAGGGGCTAGAGGAAAAGGAGACCATGTCAGTGTTTCCACCTTTCCATAATCTTCAAGTGCTCTAGCCCCTGTTATAATAATATAATCTCATGAAACAAAAAACACATCCAAATTACAGGTCAAGGGAAAAGAGAGACCAAATGGAGCAAGCAGCATGGCAGAGCAGAAAGTAATCTGGGCAGAGACATGAAGTGCCCCATCTGTAAAATCCTTCCTAGCTGTAGAACACAGGATCAAGAAGCCCAGCCTGAAAAGTGAAGGGGGAGATCAGATGGTCCCAAGGCCATTTCTGGTGCTATGATCCTGTTATCCCTAATCGCACAATGACTGCAGCCTGACTCACAACACAGGCAATTATCACAACACCAAGGAGCAGAGCCCCTCCCCTAGGACAGTGGGCTCAGAATTGGGCCTTATGCGTGGGCATCCTGGGGATCATGGCAGTGTCTATGATCCCCAGAAGTCCCCTATTTTCCCAAAGTGCTAAAGTGATTCGTCACTGCACAATGCTGTGTGTCCTCACAACAGATGTTAAAGGATCACCCTTGAAAGGGTGTTTCTCCAAAGCATCTAATTATAACCTCTACAGAAGATTAACAGATGTTATAATTGTCTTTACCCTTTGATTAAATAGTTTCTGCATGAGTAGGTTCTTAGATTTTCCTTCTCTGTTTTGTATGATCTTTATAAAGAACTGACATGTGTCTTTAATTTTGTAGAGATAGTTCCTCAAAAGGTTTGGTAAGAATCTGCAGATCCATAATTGCTCTCTCTCTTTCTATCTCTCTCCCTCTCCCCTATGTCTTTATGTACCTAGAAAACCTAGGAGGGCTGTGTTTGCATGGGCTGAGTGCAAAGCCAGCCAGGTGGCAGGAAAATGAATGTGACCTAGAAGATGGCCCCTCTCTTGGCGGTTTGTGGAGGTGACTGATATTTGTAAATGCTCTCCCAGAAAAAATTGTGCTAAGTGGGAAAGGAAAATTCAGAAAACCTAGCGTGCAAATGAATGTGTGAGCAGAGAGAAAAACCACATTGGTGATGTGAATGTCTGCGGATTTCTCTCTGGCAATATTTGTTCTGGAAAAATAAGCTATTAGCCAGAAGTATTATCAACATGAAAAACTTTATCTTTATTCCATTATTTAGAACTCAGAATCCTTTCTTCTCTATTAGGGATGTGGTTTGTGTTCTGTTGTTCATTTATCTCACCTTCCTTTGAGCCCATAAGAAGGACAACACCGCTAAGTTCACAGGAATTACAGGCTACTTTCTCATTGTCCAATGATTATGTTTCTTCCTTGAGAAAAGAAAATTATAAGGAAGGATTTCAGACATCAGTTGAAATTACAGACAATGAGGACAAGAGGAATGGAAGCAAGAAATACTCAGATCTTTCAGAGAGGGGTCGGCTTAATAATAGTCTTCATCTCTAGACCAGAAGATCTGAAAAGGGCTCGTAAATCAGAGCTAAGGTCAGTCCTTAGTCAGTTTGAGGGAAGAGAATAAAATAAGCAAAATAAAATTCAGCTTCACTGGACACAATTAACATTAAAGCTTTGATTGGGGAAACAAAGAAAGAAAAGACTTGGGTTGGTGTATCAAGTAGGTCCCATGTCAATTTCAATCTCTTTAATCTGCATTTGCTAAGGAAGAGAAGGGAAGATGAATGTCATATAATCTCCAGTGAATGTATGTGCTGTAAGAGAATCAAAGGGACATTTTCTATCTTTATGGGGTTCACAACATATTGGGGGGATGGCATTAATCCTGTGTGAGACATTAAAGAACACCATAAGCCAGTCAATAGGATTACGTTCCAAATGAATGATCAGAGACTTTGCAATTTAAAAATCTTTATGGATAGGTGACTAGCATATTGAACATTATATAACCCATATCATTTGAGAATGGCTCTAGAAATTAGATTTATTTGGGTCATCTGGAGGAGAAAGATATTTAACCTTTTTTTAAAAAGTATGATAGATAATACCTAGGTAGAAAGCCTGATAAATTTTTACAAACTGAATACACCCATATGATGAGGCCTTAAGTCAGGAAATACTACCAGCACAGTACAAACCCTCTTCAAGTTCCCTTTCTATTATCACCAAGGTAACCACCAAGGTGCCTTTTAGTGGCAGGGATTCATTTTTCCAGTTTGCCAATTTTTTATAAAAGGAATCACACAGTATGCATAATTTTATGTCTGGATTCTTTCATTCAAATTATATTTATGGGCTTGGCATCTGTGGCTCAAGTGGCTAAGGCACCAGCCACATACACCTAAGGTAGCAGGTTTGAATCCAGCCCGGGCCCGCCAAACAACAATGACAGCTGCAACCAAAAAAGTAGCTGGGCCTTGTGGCAGGCTCCTGTGGTCCCAGCTACTTGGGAGGCTGAAGCAGGAGACTCACTTGAGCCCAGGAGTTGGAGGTTGCTGTGAGCTGTGATGCCATAGCACTCTACCCAGGGGGACAGCTTGAGGCTCTGTCTCAAAAAAAAAAAATTTATATTTATGTAATTCATCCATATTTCTGTGTTTAAATGTGAATTTTTCATGCTCATTCTTTTATAGTATTCCATTATGTAACTCTATCACCGTGTATTCTTTCTACTGTGGGTGGACATTGAGATAGTTTCCAGTTTGGGACCATTACAAGTAGTGCTGTTGATGTTTTTATACATCAAATAGTGCTGTTGATGCTCTTATGCCTCTTGGCAAACCAATATATTGAGTGTGTATCTGTAAATTGTCACATCAGAGTGTATCTAGGAGATACAACCTGATGGTCTTCTAAGGTGATTGTACCAATTTATATTCCAACTAATAATATATGAAAGTAAAGCAAATAAGTAAAGTAAAGTAAATAGCATACAAAATTATTTTAATTTACTCAAGAGAATAGCACTACTACTAAGAATGGAAGTTAAAGAGAAGAAGTTGTGGCCTAATATTAGGCAGAGATTTTGTTCATGTAGAAAGAGTATGGGACCTTATGAAGTGGGATCTTGTCCCCAGAAGTCCTCAGACAGTGCTGAGATGATCTGTGTTGAGAAGGAAAATGAGTTTGAGGATTCCAAGGCCTTTCTTATCCACAAGCCTTGTACTCTTGTATATCTAGAACAGTAAGCTCCACAGAAACTTGAAAATGGAAGAGGGTAAAAGAAGACATGATGGTAGACCAGATGGTCAGATTGTAGGAGATAAGAATGAAACAGGAGCAATTACACAGATGATACTGATTCTGTAGGTGGGGGCACAGGCCATTCAAGGACAGGAGACAGCTATATGGTCCTGCCCAGGAAGTGGTGGAGTTGAGTGAGCTCATAAAAAGAGATAACATATTAGTAGGGAGGAGAAATGAGCAGTTTGCACGCACCAGCATATACATTTTAGCACACAAATGGAATATACGTTGACACAGTTCACTCTACCAAATGCTTAGAACCAGTTATGAGAACTGTAAAGCAAAGCAGAGTCATTTGATCGGTTCTGATAGAGATGAAGTGATGCTGATGAGATGCCCAGGGTAAGCTGCTCTACAGAGTGGTGGCCCAATGATGCTCACCAGGACAACCAGAGCAAGGCAACATTCTGCAGGACTCCCAGAGGCTACATAGTGCCTGAACTTCTGCTCCCATCCCCACCACACTTTGACTCCTCTGATTCCTAATTTCAGTTCACATTTGTATTCAGTTTTCTTACTTCCTCTGGAACAGTGCATGGTGCCCCTTCACAGTTAATCTCTGTTTACGTTACTCCACTCACCAGCCCTGTGGCAGCTGATGTCGACCAAGCACCCATAGAGCTCTGATCCTGTCATTGCTAATTCCCCGTTGTATCAAGGAAGGCAACATGTACTATCCTTAGCAAAGAGTTATTTTGGGTCATATTCCATATGACTCTATTTTATGTATTTCTCCTTATTTTGGGGCTGTGTTATCTCATGATTCCTGTGTAAAGACATGAGAAATATCTTGTATAAGTTAGCAGTAGGAACTGATCAAAGAATACTAAGGAATATCTGATTATGAGTTCTTTTTACTTTAACTGCCAGGAAACTCTGAGTCAAATTCACAAGTTTCATTACCAGGGGTCTGTTGGCTCATGTATCTATCCTGCATATTTGTAATATTTCATTTTCTTGCCTTTCCTTTGTATTTTGTGGTAAGCAGAATTCTGTAATGGATCCCAAGGGCCAGGCCCCTGTTGTATGTGGACTTGGTGTATAATTCCCAGCCCTAGCGCGTGGGCAAAACCTGGGTATGTGACATATATCACTCCTGTGATTTAAGATACATTATGAGGCAATAATGGAGGCATTTTTGCAGATGTGACTGTAAGTCCCTAATCAGCTCACTTTGACTTAATACGGATTTGAACATTTTGGGGGGTGAGCCTAACCTAAACATGCAAGCTCCTTAAGAGTCTAGAAGTCAGATACTTGGAGATTCTCGTGCTGGCCTTGAAGAAGCAGCTCACCATGACTTCTATGGCTACAAAGAAATAAGTTCTTCTAACAACTGTACGAGCTTGGAAGAGGACCCAGGGCCTCAGAACTTCTCACACCTTGCTTTCAGCCTTGTGAGACTTGAGTAGAGGTCGTAGCTAACCTGTGGTCATGTTTCCAGGGGAACTGTTTGGATAATACCCGTGTGTTATTTTAAGCCATCAAATTTGTGATAATTTGTTACACAGCAACAGATGAGTAATGCATACATTGTCGCTTATCTGTATTTCTGTTTTTATCTCTTATTTGTTGTATAGCTAGTCTCTTTAATTCCTTTGTGATTTGATTAATAGTGAATGGATTAAGCAATACATTAAACAATGTCTTAAATTTGCTCACTTCCACTCCAGGGGGACAGGGGCTGTCTCTTCCATGGCCTTGGGCTTCCCACTGCTTCTGTGATTTGACTAGAGCCTTTATCTCCACTTGGAATGTCCTCTCTCTTCATGTGCACCTTTGCAAACTCCATCCAAACTTAGAGGATCAGCTTCAGTTCCCCATTCTCCATAATTCTTGGAATCTGATTTTTGGAGGATTTTATTTTTTATTTCTGAATCCCTGTATCTGTGATTCCTAGTCCAAGGCCTAACAACATTGTAATCACTTCAAGGAGGTTTTTCTAAAATGCTGATTACCAGCATTCCCTTCCTTTCTGTCTGCCTCAGGAATTCAGGTTCATTACTGAATTTTTGAACACCTTTCTAAAGGATGCTTTTGGATGGCTAGGTTTGGCAACAGTTGCTCTGTCCTGCTCACATGAGTCAGTTCTGTATATAGTGTCCAGGGCAATTTACTGTCTGTACTTAAGGCTCTCAAAACCTTAAGCCCAATTTATAGCTCACCTCTAGCCTAGATAGCATATTATACATTTCTTTATTTCATCTTAACCTAGTTTTATTATTTTCCTACTTGTATCTTCCCTTTGACTATACTGCCTGAATTATTTTTATCATTTTGTTTTTGTGTATGTTTTTTGTAAGTAATCACAAATCCTTTGGGGGAATGAGGTTAGAAATAAGTTAATAAGCAGAAACCCAATGTGCTATTCCCTAATACTTTAATGTATGTGAATCTTGTTTCCCTGGAAACAGTGACACTTGGTAAAACTTGGGCTCTGACCTACGTTTTCTTCATACCCTCACCAGACACTGCACAACGTGAGCACATGGTCACAGTGTTGGGAAGACTAAAGACTGAGGGATAGACTGATAAGAAAAGGTTCTGGATGTATATGATGTTCTTTCCTCTGCTTTGTTCTCCTCCTTGTCTATCCCTACCCTCTTCTTCATCTTCTGAAGCATTGAACAAAGTTTTGCTCATTTTCCTGCATCTGAGTATTCCAGGCTAGCACAGTGATAGGTAAGATGTGTCTCTGAGGGTTCCCTCTGCCTGAAATGGCATCACACTGATGGTTGGTTTTTTCCTACAGGGGGTTGTTGTGGTGGTGGTGGTTTGTAGTTTATTTTTTGACTTGGTGCTGGAACAAGCACATTCTAGGCACAGGGCCCCTCAGTCGCTGGGCACTGCCCTCACCCCTTCAAAAGCTCTACTGAACATGTCGCATTCGGGCAGCCACCGTTACCCTATGCTACGGCACACATCTGTGGCATCACTTGACGCTCTGCAGAGCAGCCTGTATCTGGTAAATGGGGCATAACTGAGCAGGGTAGCAGGTTCATCACACAGAGTTGAAGAATGCTCCAAAGAAGCATGACAGAGGCAGTCATTGTGGAAAATCTGATCAATTGTATTCCTCTAAATACTCCTTTTAAGCCCTTTCTGCAGTTTTGAAAATATATAATCTCTTGGGCAATCATGAGTCCTCCTCCTCTCCCTCTCTTTCCCCTCCCTTCCCTTCCCCTTCCGTTCCATAAACCTTTTTACTCAGATACTCCGCAGTGGGGATTTATTTTTGCCTTTGGCTTTCTCTTAGATGTGTTGGACTGTATCTGAAGATCTGCGCTCAGCCGGTTGGGCTTGGTTAAGATGTGTTTGGGTCTGTGTGTGCGCACACACATGTGCAGAAGTATGTTATGTGACATTTGTGTTTCTGAATTTGTTTCTGCCATTTCAGTTAGATAAAACCAGGATGATATTCTGTTCATCCTCGGATTTTTACATTAAACTAAGCAAACTTCAAAAACACTGTATCAAACCAAAATGATTCTGGAGCATTTTAACCAATACTATTAATCTTCTTTTCTACTGAATTAAACAGTATTTTAACAGTTTTTTTTTGTGTGTGTGTGACAGAGTCTTACTATGTCACCCTTGGTAGAGTGCCATGGTGTCACAGCTCACAGCAACCTCAAAAGCAACCTCAAACTCTCGGGCTTAAGAGATTCTCTTGCCTCACCCTCCCTTGTAGCTGGGACTACAGGTGCCTGCCACAATGCCTAGCAATTTTTGTTGTTGTTTGCTTGTTTGTTTAGCAGGCTTAGGCTGTGTTTGAACCCACCAGCCCTGGTGCATGTGACCAGTGCCCTAACTGCTGAGCTATGCACACCAAACCACAATAGTATTTCTTGATGAAGAGGTTTTTGTGCCATTTTCTCCATCATTAGGGTTATGCTCGAGCCATTGTAAATCCTTACACCAATAAGTATTTGAGTCATTGAATCCTGCCTCTCTCCTCCTCCTTCCCATGCTTTGTTCTTGTAAGGACACAAAATTCTTACACACGACTTCAAAAATGTTTGAGTTTTGCTTTTTAGGCCAGATAGATGCATAAGTATCATACCAACATAGATTCTTAGAGCTAGAGTCTAGTAACTCTGAGACCTTTCTAGGTGTTGTAGACACTAAAGCAGATTCAGTTTGGAGCCTACACTTGGGATAGCAGAGCCCACAGGCAGATGTGTACCCCATCAAATTCTGAGTCATAATGCTGATCATTTGAAACAAAAATGCATGTTTTTTAGAGACCGTATCCTTTCATCTCTTTTACTCTCTGCTTTGGCCTCCAGCTCACTAAAGCTGTGCTGAACATTGTAGAGGGAGGTGGAGGACTAAGCATGTGGGTCAGTTTCCACTGGGTGCACCTTGTGAATTTGGCAGCCCAGTTTGGCTATTTCTGCATTTCTTGCCATACTGACTTTAAATAGAAGATTCTACCAAGAATAGTTTAGGTGTATTTTTTAAATTGAACATTTTAGAATATTTTATTCTAAAATAGTAAACTAATGAAGATTGGATAAAGAAAAAACTGATTTAACCTCAAATTCTCCCACACTAGCTGCCTTCGATATTCGGCTCCACATCTCCCTTTTTCCTTTGGGTGTCATTCCCAAGGCCTAGTCAGGACTTTGCATAACTCCTCATCACACAGGGGCCAAGAGGAGTTCTGCCTTCCTGAGTACCTTTAAATAGACCTTCAAAACTATGGAGAATTCCCCTGAAGGTGAACACATAATGAAGAGCAGAGCACTGATGAACAGGCTGCAGGCGTTCTGGGTTAATGATATTGACCAGAATGACTTAATAAGGAATTATTCTGTGGGCAGGGGATACTTCACATGAGGTATGGGTTTGATTCTAAAGGCTAATAGCTACATTTCTGTGAAGTTTCAGGTATAATTCTCTGCCAAAATATTCTGAACCAAAAATACAAGCAATCATTACAATAGAAGAGGAAGGGAACAGTGATTTATATTAATAGAAATTTAGGAGTATTCAAAAGGAAAGGGCTCTGTTAGCTATTTATCCAAGAAGGCAATTCATTCATTTCTGTGACGAGGCAGGCACGAGAATGCTCATTGCAATATGATCTGTAATGGTGACCTACGTCACCTCTCAATGCTCATCAGTTGAGCAAGAGTCAAAATACTTCATTCAGCTGTGGAACCCATGCAGTCATTAAATGATTAATGAAAAAGACCTGTTTGTACATTGACCTTGGAAGCCCTCTGTGATGTATTAAGTGGGAGAAAAATCAAGTTGTAAATAAATATGTAGAACAGGGTAATATTTATGTTTCAGAAAGCTTGTATATGTACACATGTACATGTATAAATGGTCAAAAAATTCTGGAAAGATAAAAATTTATTTTTTTAAGATAATAAATTGTTAATGATTCTTTTTTCTAGTTGGGAAGATAAAATTGGGAGTGCACCAAGATGAAATGTTAGCTGTTTTCCATTTAGGTTTCTCTAATTTTAACTCTTTACTCTAAAACTATATTCATGTATTACTTTTGAAAAAGAATTACGTATGTTTTCATACACACACATTTCTTTATGTAAATTTTAATAAAAAGGGAATATCCTGAAGGACTATTTCGTGGAATTATGAAAAGGAGATTTACTTTCTCAAATAAGTAATTTGAGGTAACCAAAGGTAATTTAAAAGAGGAACAGGATCTCAGCTTTTCCCTGGGTACATTACAGTTTCAGACATGGCAATTTGGATTTAAGATACAAATCAGAGTTGTTAAGATACAAATCAACAGCTATGTCTAAGTAGGCGTGAAACAGCATAAGCTACTCACAATGAAATCCACTGCTCAGGACTTTTAACCTAATTTCAAACAAGTTGAGCTTGTTCTGGATATTCAAGACTGGGATAAAGATGACCAGATAAATGAGCTGTGGTCTCTGTCCTAGAGAGTAACCCATCAGGTGGGAAGGACAGACAAGTAAACACCTGTCACTTACTGTGGGTGTGCACTGTAGGGCTGTACGACTGAATAAAGTACATGAGAGGGACACGTTGTGGGGATGCAAAGGAAGAACCAAGGACTGATTGCCTTTATGAAAATAAAGAAATTTGTTTTCATAAAGGAGCTTGTGAGGCAGATCCTGGGCTCAGGATACTGCAGGGAAAATGAAGATGGAGAGGGCTGATGGCCTGGAATCCTAATGATGCCCAAAGAGTGGAGGTTTGGGGGTTGATGAAAAGCCTGTTTCTGGAAGTTATAAATGATCATATTAGACCGAAATAATATTTGATATGAAGTGTTCACTGACCCAAAAAAAGGGCAATTACACATGATTGATCTTAGTAGCTGACATTTCTTGTATACTTACTACATCTCTGATACTCTGCTGAGTACTTCGTGTGGCCCTCACTTAATCCTTACAGCAATCCTGCAGTGTAAATAGTATTGTGATCCTACCTGTGGTATAGGCAGACAGGGTTACGATTTCCATTTTATAAATAAAAGAAAAGGAGATTCAAAGAAGCTAACTTACTTAAGCAATCCTATAACATCAGACCTGGTTCCTAAAATCCCTGACTTGAGCCATCTGCACCCAGAAACAGAAGCCCTCCAGGTTCTGACCTGAAAGGAGTGTGGAGTTCTAGCCCTTGGGGCTAAGCCCGTCTAAGAGATGACAGGAACATAACACATGGCTATCCAAGTGGACTCTTAAAACAGCAATGGGACACAACCACAGTGTGCAGGATGTCAGGGCAATCTGCATGAAGATTGGAGACACCCTCAGATATGGCAGTGAACGGGGAGGAAAAGAGAACTGTGACTTAGGCACTGAGGCCCTGAAACCTGTCACCATGGAGGGGACAAAACTGCGTAGTGTAAGATGAAAGGGAAGTGATAGAGGATGTTTAGCAATCTCTACACCTGTATCTGAAGAAAATGGTCATGGCTGTTCCCAAAGGTAAAGCACTATAATGCAAATTTTGAAACCACCTCCATGTCCCACAAGGGACAGTCAAAACTCATAAGGGTGGATAAATCAGTGAGATACCATGCAGTCTGCAGATAGGGCACTGGGGAAGAAGACGTGATGACTAAAGGAGGCGTCTGTGTAGCTGTAGGTGGAGAATTCTGTAGTGCTCACTCCCTTTTTTGTGAGCATATCGTCCTAGACATTTGTCATGTTCGTGACCTGTTCTGTGTTTGGGGACTTTCCCATATTATGACCACCCCCTCCCCAACATTGAAACCAGAGCTCCAATTTGCAGCCTCTCTTGCAGCTGGGATGCAGGCGCATGATCTGAGCTTCACCAACCAGATGTAGTGCGCAAGAGAGCTCAGTCCACCAGTGAGTATAAAGTGCTCTACAACCTCCCATACAAATGCAAAGTTTTCCATTTTATTGAATGGGTGAGGGTATTTTATGGAGGAGGTTCAGGGGAGAAGTTGGGTTTTGGAGGCAATAGCAGCAGCTTCCTCATCAGCTAGACTTGCAGAATTGCAGAGTGTTTTTGTGCATTGTTTCTGGCAGCTTTGTCTGGAGTCTGTTCCCAGCCTGCCCTACCATTTTGTGAGCTACCCGGTACTTTTAAAAAATGACCTCCTCCAGAAACATCTTGGACAGTCAGCGTCATGTAGTTACAGCCTAATGTTGACACTAATCTTTCCTTTGTACTCTTTTTTTCTTGTCTTGCTTTTTTTACTTTGGCAAACATTCATTCAACAATAAACATTATCAACTACCAACTATTGCTGAGAACTAACCCAAGCCCTAGAGGAAAAAAAGATGCTCGTGATGCCTTCTTGTCTCCAGTCCACATATGATGTACACAGTCAGGAATGTTTCTTTAAATAATGTTGGCAGTGATTTTTCTCAAGACTGCTTGATGATATAAATAGTCATGATGTAATTAACATGTATTGCATAAAGTTTATTTTCAGTTTTTTATTGTAGCCATTTTTAATTCACTTGTATTACGAAGTCAAGCTGTTTTCTCTGCGAATGTTGCTGTCATCTTTTGTTTTCCTTTATGTAGTTTCCTCTTTTAGTTGAATCCTCTTTTCACTTCTAAAAAGTAATGTGCTTTTAAATTTGCTATATTATTACATTTTCTTCAATGACAGTAAAATAGAAAAGAGTATAAGAAAAAAGTTCATGAGATTACCAGATTACCTTCAATTTGATATTTTTCTATGTTTTTCATTTCTACCCCTCTGCTTGGATTGGAATTAATAATATTATTTAATGATTACCTTAAAATTTATAGTATGCATATTTATTTTCATGTGTACATATATTTGTAATAAAGAATAAGATGTATTCAGTATCTTCATGCCCCTTGAAAATAAAACTAAGACCTATTACATTTACCTATTGTACTTCTTTCTGATCTTTTTTTTAAGTTTTTTTTTTAATGGCCAACAGGTAATTACATTTATCAATATATGTCTTTGCTTACTGCAATCTCCTTAATTCTGCTCCTCTCTGAGCAGTCTTTTGTGGAGTGTCTGGGAAGGTAAAAAATTTTGTTTTTAGTAAACGTAAAGACTTTTTATTTTGCCTTCATTCTTGGATTAAATTTTAGCTCCATTTGGAATTCTAAGTTCCCAGCTGTTTTCCCTTAACAATTGGAGGACAGTGTTCTCTTGCATTCAGGCATTTTTCTGCTGGAGTAGAAATATGCTGGCAGTCTAACTACTTTGTGGGTTTCATTTGTGTGTCATGTTAAAAACATCTCATAGCTTTTAGAAATTTATCTTTAGCTTGAGGTTTTTATTAGTTTTATTGCTATCTATGTTGATATGTGTAGTATCTTTTTATATTTCACTTCCAGTCACGAAAGCACATGTTTTTCAGTTTTGAAAATTTCTCAGCCCTTATCCCTTAGGATATTTCTTCTGTGTTATTCTATTTTCTCTTTTGAGAATTCCTTAGGTATATATACATTTTGGAGATATTCAATTGATACTTCTTTGTTTCAACTTTTGTCTTTATCCTAGGTAAATTCATCAGGATAGCTTTTTTTTTTTTTTGGATACAAAGTCTTACTACTCTGTCATCCAGAGTGTAGTGGTGTCATCATAGCTCCCCGAAAACTTAAGCTTCTGAGTTCAAAGGATCCTCTTGCCTCAGCCTCCTGAGTAGGTGGTATTATTATGAGCACCTATCATCGTGCCTAGCTGATTTTTTCCAATTCTTTGGAGAAACAGGATCTTGTTCTTGCTGAGGCTAGTCTTGAACTCCAGATCTCAAGCAGTCTTCCCACCTTACCCTCCCAAAACTGCTAGGATTACAGACGTGAATCACTATGCCTGACCATTAT
Source organism: Galagoides demidoff (assembly GCA_963574575.1). Classification (NCBI taxonomy): domain Eukaryota; kingdom Metazoa; phylum Chordata; class Mammalia; order Primates; family Galagidae; genus Galagoides; species Galagoides demidoff. The sequence goes on along the minus strand of CAUYQV010103619.1, from coordinate 7,840 downwards.
AACTTTTTAATTCATTAATTCCATCTTTGATTGTCTTATCTAAATTATGTTTTGGCCATCAGCATTTTATTTTAGACCATGATTTCTGTTTTAGATGTATAATGGAACTTTTTAATATATACTTGTTTCTTATTTTGCCTGTTCTTGTATCACAATTTCTCATCTTTTTTATGAATAGTATTCCATCTTTATGTTTTGATTTTTATCTATTCTACTGTCAATTATAGCTTATTTAATTTCTTTGACATTCCTTAGTTTTTAATTTTGGTTATCTTCTTAGTATTTGTTTTCATGTGCTTTAAAATTTCCATTTCATCTTAAATGGGAATCCCACCCCCCAATCTCTCTGCACAATGTCCTCTGTGAGCTCACCAGATACCCCAACCAGAACTGGGTTTTGTGTAGCATCTATCCTATAATGTAAAATTGGACACATCTCAGATGAAGCTGAGCTATCAAGTGACTTGGTTCAAGTCCTGTCTTCTGGACTGTCTTTCCTTCCACTGTGCAGATCAACATTCTATATAAACTATGTCTCTTGGCAGCAATTACTTTTCACTACCCTTTTTTCAAGATTGAGGGAAATTTTTCCCAGACTGTCATTTCATGAAGTGAGTCAGCTCTCCTTCATCTCCAAACATTTATGGAAAGCTTTTGACACAAGTTAGGTATCAAACTCGTTCCCATTTTTGTGTCCCTCCGGACACGGAACTCAGTAGCCCAACACTTCAGAGCCCTCCTCCTTCTCTGAGTTCAGTTTCTGGCTTTCAGATATGTTTATCTTGTTTAAATATTCCAGGGAATTTACCTATGATGGTGATATATCTTACTTAACCAACATTGAATAGGAGGTTCTTACTGTGAAGTCCATTTATCCATGGCTGGGCTTCAGAGTAACCATGAATCCTTCAAATTGTACTCAAAAATGTCTGTATGTTAAATGTTTATAATTTTTCTAGGGTATTAGGTATTTAACTTCCTCTGAGTCTCAGAGTTTTCAATAGCTACTGACATAAGGTGATTCGTTCAGTTTAAATACATTTTATATTTTTCCAGGAAAAGACAAAGTAATCAAAATTTATTTTATTTCATTTGAGAAAAATAGTCACACTATATATCTTGAACAACACTGACATACTTTTAAGAAGGCAATAATAGCGTAGCAGCTTCAAAAAGGTTTGAATGGATTCCCCTCAAACTAAAATTGAAATACAGCTTCAAGGTACAGTGGTTTGGTTGTTTATTTTGCCAGTCAAAAGAGATGATTCCTTTAACAGAATAAAATGCACATATTTAATGAAGGCAGCCTGCTTGAAATGATGAGGATATTTGTGTTGTGGTCTCTTAACAACTGTTTTTCTGTGATCTGCTTGTTGTTGAAGTTGAATGCATTGTCAGCAAACATGAGCTGCTAAGACAGTGTTAGTGCTATACATTTAGTGTTTGGTGACTGCAGCTGAGAGATAATGGAAGTCTATTGTAATTTATTCTAAGTGATTTAATTGACAGAACTAAGTATCTAGCTTAAGTTTAACTCAAATATACTATATATACTGTTATAAATCTCTTTATGATTTAATAGAAATAAGATTTACACATAAAACTGGAAAATTTAAGTATATTTCTCAGAGCTAAAGTAAGAATTACTGTATCATTTACAGCAAAGGACAAAAAATGTTAAAGTAAATGACAGAAGTATGAGCTAGTTTTTCATTTGGAAACTTAAAAGAGATTCAATTCAATGAAAAATCTAAACTGTAATTATGAAAACATTCCCACTTAAAATGGAAAGAATAAAAAATACTGTATCAAGGAGTAAATTTAACAAATTGAGCACAATATCTATACACCAAAAACTATAAAACATTGATGAAAGAAATTAAAGACCTGAATAAATGGAAACCATTCAATTTTCATAGATTGGAAGATTTAGCATTGTTAGGATGGTAGGATCCCCAAGTTGATATACAGACTCAATGCAATCCCTATCAAAATCCCAGCTTATAGTTTTAAAGAAATTTTCAAGCTGATTCTAAAATTCTCATGGAAGTGTAAGGTATTTAAAATAATATAACCATCTTGAAAATGAAATTGGAAGACTCACACTCCCAATTTCAAACTTCGTACACAATTTCAAACCTAGTACAAAGCTATCGTAATCAAGAAAGTGTGGTACTGAAATGAATCTAGACATGTATGTCAAAGGAATAGAACTGAGAATGAATGAAGAAATAAATCTTCCCACTTATGGGCAAGTGCTATTTTAACAAGGATGCCAGCATAATTCTGGACAGTCTTTTCAACAAGTGGTTTTGGGATAACTAGATATCCATGTGTAAAATAATAAATTCAGACTCCTTATTTCAAACTACACAAAAAAATTGAAATGAATTATATATAAGACCTACACTTGATCTTAGCCAAAAGGCCGAGAAGCGGTATATATATATATAAGACCTAAATGTAAGAGCTAAAATATTATGAAACTGTTACAATAGGAATAAATCTTCACTGCCTTAGATTAGGCAATGGTTTCAGATTTGGCATCAAAAGCAGAGGCAACAATAAAAAATTCATTAATTTGGACTTCAGTAAAATTAAAAAACTTCCTTACCCTACAGGATGCTATCAACAAAGTGAAAAGACAACAACATGGAATGAAAGAAAATATCTGCAAGTAGTATATCATATCCAGAATATATAAAGAACTTTTAGCACTCAATAGAAAAGAAAAATTCCCCAGCTAAAAAACAGGCAAAAGCCTGAACAGATGTTTGGAGAACAGATGTTTGGAGAACAGATGTTTTCCTAAAGAAGATATAGAAATAGCCAGTCCGTACATGAAAAAATGCTCAATGTTATTAGTCACTAGGGAAATGAAAATTGAAGCCAAAATGTGATACTTCTTTATACCAAGTGAAGTGGTAAAATAAAAAAGGATGGATGATAAAAAACGTTGGGAAGATATGGAAAAACTGGAAGTCTCACACATTGTTGGTGAGAACATCAAATGGTGATCCACTTTGGAAAACAATTTGGTCTTTTCTCAAAATGCTAAATAAGAGTTTCCATTTGATCCAGCAATTCCTCTCCTAGGTATATACCAAAGAGAAATGAAAACATAGGTCCATACAAAAAATTATACACAAATGTTCATAACAAAAATGTGGAAACAACCTAAATGTCCAATAACTGATAAACATGTAGATAAGCATCGGCAGATACTTCAACACAGATGATTCTTGAATACGTCTGCTAAATGAGAGAATTCAGTCTCATTTATGGGAAATGTCCAGAGTAGACAAATCCATGGAGACAGAATGTAGATTAGTGGTTGCCCAGGACTGGGTAGTGGGGAGAGGCTGGTGAAGAGCTGCTAATCTGTGTGGGGTTTCTTTTGGGAGTGCTGAGAATGATTATAAAATTAAATTACAGTGATATTTGCACACTTTGTGATTTCAATAAAATCCACTGAATTGTATGCTTTACATGGGTCAGTATTAGGGCACCTGAGTTAGACCTCAATAAAGCTGTAAGTTAAGAGATGCAAAAAATTTAAAAGCATTACATTTTTAAAGAATTATTTTATTGATCAAAATATTTCAAGGCCAATGGGACCTTAGATATTATTTTCTCTCTATATGTGAGGTGAAGAAACTGAGGACTAGAGAAATTAAATAATTGGTCAGAAGATACAGGTAGTTATAGAATCAGAAATAAACAATTTATATTTTCATTTCCATAATATATCAAGATTTGCTAAACCCTGCCAAAACCAACTACACAGAGAAACAGGAGGTAGAGATGTGGGTAGAAGATATCTAGATTAGTGCAACCTATTAAAATATCCATATATGACTCGAATTATTTTTGTGTGAACAAGAGAAATACTAAAAGTAACAAAAAAAAACCACATAGATAATAATCAAAAGATTACAGAAGCATATACATACCTCAGAAAATCTATTAAATTAAATATATAAAACTGTCTTTGAAGGAGAGGCTTTTTAATCTCTGCCCTATAATGTCATACACGAATATCTGAAAATTGTTCAGTAACCCAAGTAATATTTTAAAGTAAGAAGAAAAAACCTATCTGCTTTCAGAACTTATCTCTGTGACTTATGATAATTGCTTTCACATTTTGACTTCACGTAAAAGGAGAATAAGTCATCTTTGAAAAGAAAGTTTGAATTTCTTCCATTTGCATGGGCAGGTGATGAGGAATAATTAACCCCCCTTCTTTGCTGTACTTAGCTTTGTGTGTTCACATTTAAGATTTCAATCATCTTTTCTTCTTGGTGTTTTATGTTAATTCAAACTTTAAAAATAATTACGAAACTTCAGAGGAGGAGGGAGATTTGTAAGAACTCCTATAGCCAAAGGCATACTGCTCAGGATATTTTATATGGTTTGTGAATGATTTTTTTTTTAATCTAACTAATTTCTAGAAATTAGGAGATTTAGCTTAGCTTATCTGGATTTGGGGCTTCTCTTGAAAAATTAAAGGCTTTAATAAAACCTTCCTTCCTACATGGTGGTTACCAGCTGCAGTGGGGTCCAGCCACCCTTTTTGCCCAGGTGGACACAGTTCCCCAGGGGGCTAGCCTCACTACCTTCCTGACACATTAGCCTCTGGGTTTGCAAACTCTTGACTTTGCCCAGTCATATATTTCCTTACTTCCCTCATAAGGCACCCCATGAAATGAATGTTTCCCTGATGAAATAATTTAGAACTTAGTGTTGCCGCATTATAAGCCTTGCTAATTATGTATAAGAATTAAGTTAAGTTTCTGCCGCTCCATCCCCAAATTATAAACCTGAAAGTATCCTGTATCTTTACATAGAGACAGTCTCAACAGAGGTAAAAATTGGTTCTTGGTACAAAAAAAAAAAAAAAAAAGACCGAGAGATTAAGGCATTGCAATAGTCTGTGACCCTCCGAGGGTCCACAGGTATACAGTGTGTCGGTGGGGTTAAAATTTCATGGGAAGGAAGACAATCAGGGGGAAAAATGAAGAGCGCTAGGGAGATTGATAAAAAATAAAGGTCGCACAGGCCTGATGTTTTCCTGTCCGGAGTAGCTCCTCATTGTAGGAAGAACCTCCACGGACCGTGTCAGGGAAACAGTAGCCAAGTCAGAGTGGACACGCCGCTACTGATCACGCTGCAGAAACAGCCATGCGTGGGTTTGCCATAAAGCAGGGGAAACGGGGACTTCTAACATCGGTGACATAAATTGCTACAGTACAACTGTTTGGGAGGAGCAGTCTGGTCCCTCAAACATGTCATAACCCGTGACCCTGGGACTTCTCCGTGTGAGAAAGAGACTTCTGCCTTTCCTCACAAGGACGCCTAAACAAGAATGTCCACAATAGTGCTGTTTGTACTATGAAAATGACAAAAAATGGGAAGCATCTTCTATTCTTTAGGAATTGGGTAAATTATTATGAATCCATGTAATGGGATTTTTTTTTTAAAGTTTTTGGCCGGGGCCAGGTTTGAACCCACTCCCTCCAGTATATGGGGCCAGTGCCCTACTCCTTGAGCCACAGGTGCCACCCATGTAATGGGATTCTTAACGTGCTTAAATGAAGTAGAATTTCCTTTATCAGCTTGATGCCTTAATATAAAGTAGATAAAAATCACCACTGAATATAGAAAAGATACGATCATATACATAAATGTAAAACATACATAGAACGATACTGTGTATTGCCCTGAGTACATTTATCCATAGTAAAAGTCTAATTTATGTACAGCAAGAAGGATGGCCACTGATAAAGAGATAGGGAGGCTAGTGGGAGAATGGGGCCACAACTATATCTATAATGCTTTATTTCTTAGAAAATAAAAGAAAAAATATTAAAGCAATTATGGCAAAAAAAAAATCTTTGCTAAATATGCATGGTGAATACACAAATATGTTACATACTTTTCATTATGTTTAATTTTTAAATTAAAAAGGAGAGATTTTAAAGTGCTATAGGGATCTGGAAGATATAATAATTTCCTAAATCTGGTAATTGGTGGCTACAAAATATATCAGACATCTTCTCCCTGGTGAAAACACTACAACTAACTCTAGTGAAGTAAGAACCCAAAGTCCCTACCAGCGACTTGCTGGCGTGGTCAATGCACATGACCCGAGAAAGAAAGAAAACTTGGAAATACTGGGAAGGAAAAGCCAAAAATTTTCTATATAAAAAATCCAACAGAATAAAATAAGCATTTAGACCTAGAAGGAGTGCTCAGGAAACTGGCTAAATGGAAGTTTAAAGTTAATTAATCAAGTTTTATTTTTTCCTTCACTACCTATAACCAATTAGAAAATGCAATTAGAAAAAGTATGTAATTCTCAAGAACAACAAAAGTCATAAATAACTAGGATTTAAAGAAATTATGCCCACAGCCTATGGGATAAAACTGAAGATGCTGTTCTGAAAGGATGTGAACAATGACCCAGATTAATGGAAAGATTTTTTTTACATTAGTTATTACTACATAACAAACTACCCCAGTACATGGATACTTAAAACAACAGCGACTTATTTTTCCTTGTGATTTTCAGACAACCCATGTGGTTGCTCTGTTGGCCTCTCCTGGGATCACTCACAAGCCTGTGTTCCCCTCAAGGCTTGACCAGAGCTGGAGGGTCCACAGTGGCCTCCCCCTGCTATCTGGCATGTGTGTGGCCCTCACTTATGCTCTTCTCCAGTGGCTCCCACCCTCCTGTGGGCTACACTTGGCTTTTCCACATTACAAAAATCTCAGGGTTCAGAGAGAAGGGGTGGAAGCTTCAAGGCCTCTTAAAACCTAGTATCAGAACTCAGTATCACTTTTGCCACATTCCATTGGTCAAAAGGGTCTTAAAGCCTTCAATATTCAAGGGTTGGAGAAACAAGCAGCACCTACGTTGGAAGAACATAAAAGACATTTCAAATGGAATCATGGATCCTAGGAAGAGGGGAGGAATTGTCACTGTTAAGCAATCTGTCACAAGTTCCATATCACTGAATCAGAAGACTTAAGAATATAGTGATGTCAAGAAGACTGAAGAGGATGGCACCTGTGGCTCAAAGAAGTAGGGCGCCCACCCCATATGCCAGAGGTGGAGGGTTTAAACCCAGTCATGGCCAAAAAATAAAGAAGACAGAAGAATGGCTAACATATGACAAAATGCTCATCATCCCTAATTATTAGAGAAATGCAAATCAAAACCACCCTGAGGTATCATTTAACCCCCATGAGAATGGCCCACATCACAAAATCTCAAAACTGCAGATGCTGGAGTGGATGTGGAGAGAAGGGAACACTTTTACACTGCTGGTGGGACTGCAAACTAATCCAGTCTTTTTGGAAGGAAGTATGGAGAACCTTCAAAGAGCTCAAGCTTGACCTCCCATTTGATCCTGCAATCCCATTACTGGGCAAAAAAAAATCCCATTACTGGGGAAAAAAAATCCCTTTACCATAAGGATACTTGGACTGTTTATCTCAGCTCAATTTATAATCATCAAAATGTAGAAACAGCCTAAATGCCCACCAACCCAAGAATGGATTAACAAGCTATGGTATATGTAAACATTGGAATACTACTTAGCCATTAAAAAAGATGGGGACTTTACATCCTGGATAGAAGGGAAACACATTGTTCATAGTAAAGCATCACAAGAATCCTATGTACTCAATTCTCATATGAGGATAGTTGATGACTTAGTACACAGTGGTGGGTGTGGGAAGGGGAGAGTAGAGAGAGGGAAGGAGGGGGGAGATGGGAATAGGTGAGTAAGTGCACACGTCAGGAGGCCGGTGACTCCAAGGCATGGCGTATGGCGGC
>CAUYQV010103616.1:0-24396 GCA_963574575.1 Galagoides demidoff | reverse complement strand
TTTTTTTTTTTTTTTTTGAGACGGAGCCTCAAGCTGTCCCCCTGGGTAGAGTGCCATGGCATCACAGCTCATAGCAACCTCCAACTTCTGGGCTCAAGCGAGTCTCCTGCCTCCGCCTCCCAAGTAGCTGGGACCACAGGCGCCCACCACAACGCCCGGCCATTTTTTTTTTTTTTTGGTTGCAGCCATCATTGTTGCTTGGTGGGCCCTGGCTGGGGATTCGAACCCGCCACCTTAGGTGTACGTGGCTGGCGCCTTAGCCGATTGAGCCACAGGCGCCGAGCCAGCCTCAACTTTGTATATGTGTGTCTGTACACGTATGTGTGAATTTCCTCTTCTACAAGAGCAAAGGAGAGGTCTCCCTCTCTCAGCCCCATTCGACTCCCCTCCTCTAACTTCCAGCCCTGCCTGGACTTCTTAAAAGTTGGGGAAGGGAGCAGAGATCTCAAGCTAGAAGGGTGGTAGGCCTGGTGTTCCCCTTATCCAGACCCTACCTGTGTTTGAGCAGACAGCTTCTGATTGGGTAAAGGGCGGTGGCGAGGACAGGGAGGGGACCAGGCAGACCCAGGTGGACGGAGACTGAGAGAGGGGGGATTTGGGGGAACTGGAGTGAGCTGACTTTATGGTGACTCCTCCAGCTGCTGGGGATTTCTCTGTTAATCTGGGACAGCTCTGTTTGCATCTCATTTGCCTATATTTGCATAACAAGGGTCTGGTTGGCACCAGAGATCTAAAATCCTGGCCTGGGTAATTGTGTGGAAAAGCCTCTGGAGACTGAGCCGGCATCCTGGGGCCCAGGAAACAGAGGCCAGGATCTGGCTGTGTTGACTGGAAGGACCCCACCCAATCTCAGGAGCCTCCATTTCTTCCCTGATCCCTGGTGCAGAAGGGGCGGGGATGTCAGCAGGATTAGAGTGGGAGGAGTGACAACATTAAGAATCATTTCAGCATCAGGAGGAGAGTAAATCTCTAATGTTCTCATCACACACAAGAAAAGTTAAATATTTGAGGGCAAAGATATGTTGATTAGTTTAATTGCTCCATATTGTATACAAAGTCATAATATCACTTTGTAGCCCACAAATACATACAACTATAATTGGTTCTCGGCATCCAGCATGGAGCTGGGCACAGAGTATTCCCATGGTTGGAAACAGCCTGGATTTGGCAAGGTCAGAGACTGCCTACGGCAGTGGTTCTCAACCTTCCTGATGCCAAAGCCCTTTAACACAGTTCCTGTAGGTTGCGACCCACAGGTTGAGAACCGCTAGCCTGGGGAAGAAAAATTCAGCAACCCCAGCCCCGCCCACCAGGGTTCTGGTGAGAGTTTAACTAGCTACTTATTGTCTTCCAGAACTCTCAGACCTGGCCAGCCAAGTCCCTGTGCTGGGACCTCACTTTAGCCCTCTTCTGGATGGGGTGAGGAATTTGAACGTGCACAGGTCCACAGGATTGTGCCCACCTGGAGCTCCAGCTAACTTCTAGACTAAACCCCAACCCAGGACCCTGCCCATGCAGCCCTAAGCCACTTACCAGGGTCTGTGGAGCCTTGCTCTTTCTCAAGCCCAAAGGGTGGCAAAAGGGCAGCTATTTCCTAGGAGTGTGGATCGAGTGGGAACTGGGGTGCTGGGTGCCCACAGACATGCAAACAAGGCCTCTCACAATGCTGGGGGAGCCCAGGGGAGGATGACAAGCGGGATGGGTAGAGAGGGCTGGGGGCCTTCTTGTGTTCTTGCCCAAGGCTCTCTAAGGCTTGGGGTGGCTCTGACAAGCTGTTTGACCTTGGGCAAGTTACTTAACCTCGCTGTGCTCCCAAGTGAGGTTAATAATAGTGCTTGCCTCATAGAGTTGTTTTGAGGATGAACTGAGTTAATTCATGTAAAGCACTTAGAACAGTGCCTGGCACAGAGCGCCAGCCGTAAGTGTTAGCTATTATTATCTATTATCCTGGGATTTGGCTTTTTTCCCTCCAGCTGTAGAAGAAGCACCTTCTCTTTGATTTCCAGAGACTGAGGAAGAAGCAGGGGATGGGGATCCTCTCCACTTCCTCCTCTTCTCTCAGAGCCCAGACCCATTTTCTCTCAGTCCCTGCTCCCCAGACCAGGGTGCCCAGAGGGCAGCCCAATCATTGGACTGAATGTAACGATTTGTTTAAAGTCCTTATTTGATGAATGAATGGATAGACAAAGGAATAAACAAAAAACAAAGGTTGAATGACTAAAAGTCAAACAGAAGGCTGGATTGACTGATGGAAGAACAGACTGATGGGCAAATGTTTTGGCTTTGGGAACCTCAGATCTGTTTCCCTGAACATCACTGTTTTCTGTCGGTTTCCATTAGGTGGTAGGAGGCAGAGCGGGGAGTGAGGGGCTTGGTCTGGCACTCTGCAAGGTCAGCCCTGGTTTGGTGAGTGGCTCCTCCCTGTGGAAGGGCACCAGTGCCTATGGGTATCAGAGGAACAATGTCCACCTGCATTGGGGTCCTTCTGTGCCCTAGGGGTGTTGCACTCCTACAGAGTACGAATGAGAGGCCCTGGGGCAGGCCCTACCCTGGTCTGGGGCAGTTGGGGGCTGGAGGGAGAGGCTAGGAAGCCTCATTACCTCCTTATTTACACCCCTGCTCCTCTGGCAGAGCCAGGCCTCAGTGCCTGCCTGTCAGCCAGCGGGTTAGTGGTGATAGAGAGCTCCCCCAGGGCCTGTCAGCCTCCACCATCTGGCCAGGCTTGTGTTGGGGAAGGTGGGGGACCTGTCACATGGCCCTCTGGGCCCTTCAGCTTGGCACTAGACTCATCTCAGAGAGTGATGGGTGTGTGGGCAAGTAAGAGCGCAGGTGTGTGGGACGTTGTCTTTGTGACAAGCCTGTGCCCAGCAGCTAGGTCTGGGTGTGATGGTGAGCAGCATCTCATGTGCTGTAATCATGACTCTGTGTGTCTGCAGGACCATATGTATCCTCATGCTTGGAGCTCTCTGTGCAGGTTGGTGCCTGTCTCAGACTGTGGCAGAGTGCACAGGTCTTGGATCTGGCAGTTTTCCATGGGCATCTCTGGGTAGAAGCAGGGGTGAGGAAAGCTTGGGCCACTGGGGACTGAAGCTGTAGCTTTCAGAGAGAGAAAGGCACACTGCACTCCAGCCCGGGCAACAGGGTAAGACATTGTCTCTATTTTAAAAAAAAAAAATTGGAAAAAAATAAAAGGAAGGTGCTCAGTGAATTCCTGGCTCTGCCTTCAATCAGGAGAAATTAACCTCCAGGTACATTTCTTTAGAAGGGCTGAAAGTCCCTGTGACAGAAGCCAAGAAAGCCTAAGGAATCCTAGCGCATCCTTGACTGTCTGCCAGCCCTACTCCCTGGAGCAGGACTCTGGTTTCAGGCATCATAAGGACTCCCAGGCACCCCAGGGAGGCATTCTGGAGAGATTCCCCTCATTTGCCCCAGGACAAGGCACACTCGGAAAGCCACTGTGAAGTAGAGTCACACAATTACTCAGACATGAGCACTGACACAGAATCACACACAATCCAGATACGCATATGAGTGGTCACAGGTGTTCCTGACGTAGCATGTGTACACATATCCACACACACATCATCACAGATACGCATTCATCCAGCCACACAGATATATCAGGCACATGCAGAAACATACTTATAATTGGATAAAGCAGGCTTGGTGCTCGTAGCTCAGTGAGTAGGGTGCCAGCCACATACATTGAGGCTGCCGGGTCCGAGCCTGGCCCAAGCCTGCTAAACAATAATGACAGCTGCAACCAAAAAATAGCTGGGCATTGTAGCAGGCACTTGTAGTCCCAGCTACTCGGGAGGCTGAGGCAAAAGAATCGCTTAAGCCCAAGAGTTGGAGGTTGCTATGAGCTGTGACGCCATGGCACTCTAGTGAGGGTGACATACTGAGATACTGTCTCAAAAAAAAAAAAATGGATAAAGCACATTCTTGCAAGGACACAAGTTTAGAGTCACATGCATGCAGACCTGCTTGCATGTGTGTTGATAATCTGTCCCTCATGTGCCCCTTCCCACCCTCACTCCAGTTCTCTGCTGCACCCACTATGGAGTTTGCAAACTCATCCTAGAAAAAGTGCTACATACCTCACTGCTGCATCTCACTGTGGTCACCAGATGGCCAAGGGGAGTTCTTTGAAGGTGACCATAGTGCTGCTCAGCAGTGAGGTATGTCACACTTTTCCTTGGATGAGTTTGTGAATTTAATTGTCAGACCTTGTATGACGACAGCTCTGATGGCAATTCCAGAAAAAGAGTTCCAAAATTGCTTTGAAGGATGGACTAGGCTCTGGCTTCGGTGCATAGCTTCCCAAGGGGAGAACTTCGAAGGTGACTGTCATGACATTCAACAATGAGGTATGTAGCACTTCTTCTGGGATCAGTTCATGAACTTAATTGTTAAACCTCATATGTGACCCTATGAGTAGAAAGCTTTGTGTCTCTTCTAAATCTGTATATGTGAGTGTCACTGGTAGCCTGTGTGGCTCTTTTCTTAAGTGTTTCTTTGTGACACTGTGGGTATTTTTCTATGTATGTCTGTGTATATTTCTGGAAGGACCTATATGTGTCTGTGTGTGCCCATCTGTGTGAACGTGAGTGTGGGTGACAGTGGGGAATTTTTGTATCCGAGTGACTGCATTCTGTGGGCCATCTCTCTGTGTCTATATATGTATGTCTACGTGTGCATTTGCATATTTGTGCATATCCCATATGTATAGGGCTCCATGGTCCAGGCTCCACAAGCTGGCCTGGCTGGCACCCCTGCTGGCAAAGGCTGTGGCCTGGGGTGTGGCCAGGTGAGAATGGACTGAATCCCCCAGCCCTTGACAGTCATATTTACAGAGCTCTGAGTAGGACGTAATTGCTTCTATTAATCTTTCTCCGGTTGTTAATTGCTCACTTATCGGGTTGTGTATTATGCCGACTGTTGCTCTTAATTCGCCTTCATAGCTGCAGGTGTTTGCTGCCTTATTAACCGTTAATCGGCTCGGCTAGGGATGGAGACTTAATTGGCTCCCAGAGTGGGACACAGGCAGGCCAGCCGGGACACTGCCAGCCTCTCAGCCTGTCCCTGGAACCCTCACCTGTGGAGCACAGGTGGCTGGCCCTCTGCCCTCCACGGGCAGACTACATACAGCAGTCAGAGTGACAACATACAGCAGGGCATGGACCCCATGCAGGCCCAGCTCCTCCAGGAAGCCAACCAACCCACCAGAACCCACTCTCCATCACTAACAACCTTCCTCCACCCAGGACTGGAGCCAACCCTATTTTTAAAATTATCTGAACCTAATTAAGAACTAACAGATCCACATAGAGTAGAAGTGGTTCTCTCCTTTGAACACATCCTCTGCCTCTCCTCTGACCCAAGCAACTGAGGCTGTTAGAGTTACAGAGACACTAGGAAAAAGGACTATAAGAACAACCTTCTGCCAAAGAAAGAAAGGCTGACATTAGGCCCAGGAAGGACTTCCCAGCTTTTGAGGAGGCTATTTGGAGCAGCTGGAGTCCAAACAAGAACAAGAACTTCCAGGAGGAGATCTGCTGCTCCATCCCAGCCACGCTCAAGGAGTGTCTCTCAGCATACAGGGAACTCACTCTCTGCATGGCACTGTCACATAGCTGCAGCAATGAGAGGGTTCTCTAGACTGAGCTAATTTCTCAGCTGCCTCCCATGTCACAGTACAGGAGTCCCAACTGTCCACAGCGGGGAAAATGAGGGACAACAGAGTGTCCTCAGGGTTCCCCAGTCCCCTCTGGTAAAGGCACAGACATGTGATTCTCCAAGCAAAGTTTCTGCTTAGTCTCCTACCCCACCCCCAGCCCTGCTCCATCCCAAACACCTCAGTCCTGGAAGGAACTTCCTAAGCCTTCACCTCCTCAGCTCTTGTCTCAGGCCTCTCAACCTCAGCTGCCACTACTGCAGCCACCTCAGACTCCAGGCCTCTGGGACAGGAATCCAAGGTTTCTGGAGAGAAACAAGGAAGTATGGGGGTGGGAGTTGGTAGGGCAGGCTCCACACTCACCAACCTGGACTCCAGCCTCCAAGGACAAACAGGCAAACCAACAGTCCCCATCCTCTGCCTCCAATCCAGTTTGCCCTGACATCTGGAAGTTCTTTCTGGTGTCCAGTTGCCATGATCTGAGCTGCAAAGAGGGTTGATTTGCTTTGGTTAGGTCCTGAGAAGAGCAGGGCTCTACGGAGGAAGTGAGAGAGTGTCCACCTTGTGAGTTAGGGATTAGTATCTATATTTATAGCAGAGAAGGAAACTGAGCCATAGAGAGGGCAATTAAATTAGCCCAAGGCCACACAGCCAGGAAAGAGCAGCACTGGAGTTTCAGCAAGGCCTGGCATTACACGGGGAGTTGGGTGTCCTTGGTGGGGTAGTAGTGAATAGATTCATGCTAATGGTTCAAGAAAGGGTCGTGGGGACTGGAAATAGGTGGTCACTATTACAGTTCACTCACCCCAAATCTGAGAACAAGGACAAGCAAAACACACGCATGCGCAGCCCACGTGCCCAGCAGACGGGAGGAGAGAAGCAAGGGAATTGTCCAGGGATAGTTACCCAAACAAGTTCCGGCCCCTCCTCTATGTTAATGCAGATATATGTAAATTTGTGCAAGCAACCGCTCAAACCTTTGGGAGCAATGGGGTGACAAAGGAGAGGTTGCTATGGAGATCTAAAAGCGACACCCCCCTCCCCCGCCCCCTGCACAGGCAGGCGCATAGACACGTGTACAAAGACCCAGGGTTCTTCGCTCCAGAGCCCAGAGGATCACCCAGTGGCAGAGGGTGTGAACCGGAAGGACCCTCAGAGCCCCGCGTCCAGTCAAGGGGGAGCTGAGGCCTGGAGAAAGTCGTGGGGAGAGCAACGTCGCGATCCCAGCCACCCCGGGGCGCCTTCCACTAAAATCCAGGGAGCTAGGTGGCCTTTCGGGTACGGGCTACTCTTAACTCCGGGCCCGCAACGCGAGCCCGGCCCAGTGTTGCATAGCAACGCCCCTCGAGCCTAGCAACCGCCGGCCACTCCCCCAGAACGTCATGCCTAATCTGCACTCCCGCCTCCAAAAGAGAGGAAAGCAAGGGGCGTGTGGACGACGGCCCAAAAACGTCGGTGGGCGTCACGTTGTCCAGTCCCCGCCTCGAGACGGGCTGGAGGATTTCGGGGTCCACCTATAGCCCGCCCGTGGACTAGGTGTTCGAGAGCCGCGTTGTCACCCCCATTTATAAAGGGGAAAACTGAAGCTCTGAAAGAAGTCCCTGCCCAGCGTACAGAGCTTGTTCTACTCTGTGTGCCGCGGGAGGAAGCCCTGGGCCGGGAGAGGGGATGCACAGCCTTCTCCTTTCGCCCTAACTGCGTCAAGAAAACCACCCAAGTTGTGGACTTGGAATCGAGCTGTAGGTTTGCATAGTAATTTGAGTCATTTGCATATAGCGCGAAGGCTGTGGCGCTCCCAAGCCTCTGGAGCCAGAAAAGTTCCCGAAGGAGCCCCGCCTCCCCCCAAGTTCACCTGTTCAGCCCCCCTCCCTACCCGCAACCTGCACCCACCCGCCCCCACTTCCAGCCCCTTCCGCTAAGTTCTTGCACCTCGCCCCACCCCCAGCCCCCGGGCCGCCAGCCCCGACCTCCATTCCAAGGCCGAGGGCCCCCTCTACAGTCGGCTGCAGGTAGAGCAGCCGCACAGCTCAAGGGGCAGAGGAGAGGGCCTCTCCAAACAACCATTGCCCCACTCTTCCAGTCCAGCAGGGGCCAGGGCAAGGCAGATTTTGAAAAGTGGGCAAGGGGAACATCCCTTCAGGCACTGGGGCTAAAGGGAGGGGATCCTGCAGAGATTCTCTCTTCCAGCCCCTACCCTGTTTCTCTATGCTGGGTTGGTTAGCCAAGGGCAGCTAGATCCTGGGTCAGTGCCCAGTCTTGGTTATCTCTGGGTTCATCCCACATGAGACACTCTACAATTACAGTTGCTGTTGGGCACTCAATCCAGGCTCAAGGTAAGGCAGCACCATCCAACTCGAAGGTCACCCTTATTAAGGCCAACACTCTTGACTTTTTCCACTGCCAGTCTCTGGGAACTGGCAAGAGGTACTCTATCTGGCTCTCCCAAATTCCTCAACAAAGACCTACATACAGGCTGGCAATAGACACACACATGCAGAAACATACACAGAAACACACAGGCAATATGGTGGAGCTATGTGCTATTCCCTCAATCTATCCAAAAGAAAATACGTATTATTAACTGAAAACGTTAAAAACCACTGCGACTTGCTGTCCTTTTCCTCCCTGGCAATCTCTAGGTGTCTATACCCCTCCAAAAGATTCCACCACCTCTTCGTCTGCCTAGTTCAGAGGGCTTAGAAATTGTTTCCAGAGGCTACCATGGAAACAGCTGTGACCTGGGGCCCGTGATGGTCCAGGACCTCAGACAGGCAACTAGGAAGACATATTGGTATATTTTGGTGCTCAGAAGCTCACCGAGACTCCCAACCAACCCACAGCTAGCCAGAATCAGCATGTCTCCTGACCAGCTAGCAGATGCAATTCCAACTTTGCCAAACTTTTTATTGAACAAAAAAATTAACATCAAACAGACCACAGAACAGCAAACTCCAATAGGGCAGGTGGGTAGAGTCAACCCTCCCCTCCTATCCCATCACCCTATCTCTCTCTGGAACAGCTCAGGGTTCAGCACTAGTGAGGGAGTCAAAGCCCCTGTTCTGGTGGATAAGGAGGATCAAGCCTCCCTAGGAAGGAGACACTCAGAGCAGCTCCATCTACAGGGCTCAAAGAGGAGTCAGGAGCTGGGCCAAGGGGCTCTGAAGGTACAGGGGGCTGGGTAGATGCTGCAGGGGGTGTGGGAAGGAGCTCTTGGCCTAGGGGCCACAGTGAGGCTTGGAGCTGGTGGCTTATAGTCGCTAGGGATTTGAGGTGCTGGAGCAGGGCTTTCTGGGGGCAGGAGGCCCTATGAAGGTGCTGGCCATGGCCAAAACTGTGGGCAGCTGCTGCTGCTGAATAGGGATGCTGGGACAGACACCAGCTGGGTTCTGAGGGCCACCACCCTCGCCCAGGACGCTGGCAGATATCAGGCTCTGCCCAAAGCTTCCCCCTGCCTCTGGGGAGCCTCTGACAAGCAGAAATGCCCGTTGGAGTCAGACTGCCCTTCCCCTGACTCTGCTGCAGGGCACCCTTTGTGGGAGGGGAGCTCTTCAGGGCCCTATCTGGCCTCCTGTGTTCTGGCTTATAGTATCTCGTCTCCACTTTCCTGTTGAAGGAGACCATCTTTCGAACCTTCCCCCACAAGGAGTTAGACGCTGCTGTGTTTGGAAGTCCTTCTTTAGGGAGCAGCACAGCCAGCAACAGACTTGAGTGAGTGGCTTCTAGACCTGGGAAAAGAAGAAAGGAGACAGGGAGGGAGAGACCAAAGGCCAGGTGGAGAGAACACAGCCTCCAGAAGCTGCATTTTTGGCTGCAACAGATCTAGAGTTTAGGTCTCAAGAACAGCTTCCCCACAGTGAGATGGGGATCCATGAGATGCTGGGAAAAATAACTAGGAAGGTGAGCCTCTCTTGGAAGATGTAGTCCTCGTGAGATAAAGGTTCATCTGGCTGAGGGTAGGGCACGGATGGTTTGATCTCAAGACTCTATGGAGTTGAAATCTACCTCATTGTTCTAGGACATGCAGCCCAGCAAGGCCAAGCCCTTTGCTCAGGAAGGGCAACAGTCCACCCCATAAGTCCCCACTGCTACCCCACCTGCTTTCCTGGAGCCACACCCCGGAGAGTGCATGCACAGAGGCAAATTTGGCTCAGTAGAGCTATGGTGAAACATTCCTCCCTCCTATCATAGGTGACATTTATAGTCAGGTGCTTGTGAGTTGAGCCTCTGTTCTACAGCCAGGATCCAACATGGCTGCCCCAGGAGTTTCTATTTGGGGTGCCTAGCTGGAGAGGCAGTGTGTGTAGTAGTCAAGAGCCCAGTTTCTGGAGCCATGCTTCTTGGTGTGAAGCCTGGCTCTGTCACTGACTGACTGACTTTGGACAAGTCACTTGCCTTCTCTTTATCTCCTTTTTCTCATCTATGAAATGGAGGATCTAATTAATAATAGTGTGCTGATTAAGGTTACTCTGAGGCTAAAAGAATTCCTCCAGGTAAAGTTTTTAGAACAATGGCAGGCACATAGTAAGCAATGTCCAAGTGTGAGCTATTATTGTTACTGCTATCACCTGTCAAGAGTTCCCTGCTGACATGTACCTGCTTCTGCTGAGACAGAGGGACTGTATCAACCATACCCAGCCTGGTCACCAAGTGAAGGGAAGCAGGGTCTGGTATGGGCATCAGGCACTCACCTGGGCCACCCAGAGGGCGCAGTCTGGAAGGCAGGGGCTGGAAAGCTGGCAGGGGCACCAGGACCACCCCCATGTGCTCCACAGCAGCCAGGCTGTGGCACTGCTTGTTGTTGAGATAGGAGTAGAGCAGGTGGCAGTTCTGGGTGTCCTGTGGACCATGTGGGCACAATCTGACCACGCAGATATCCTGCAGTTGCAGGAGAGCAGCGTTAGGTGCAGCCGTCCTCTGCTCTGCAATCACCTGATCTTCCAGAGGAGGAATCAGGGACTTGCCCAGGATCACACAGTGAGTCTGCGGTCACACCAGACTCCCAAATCAGGCCTCTGCTGGAAAGTGAGCAGTCTCAGGGCCAGAAGTAAGGTGCTAGGGGAAGAGGGGTTGCCCAAGAGGGGACAGTTACCTTGGCCTCAGCTGGGCTGATGCTGACCAGGAGATCCCAGACAGTGTTGGGGGGTATGCAGCCTGCTGAGCGAATAACCTCGGGCAAAGCCTGGGGGCAGGTAGGATGGTCAGTGAGCCCCCAGCTTCCCTCCCATCTAGGATGGCTGATTCCCAGCCACCTGGAAAGCCAAAGCCTGAGGTGAAGGTAAGTAACAGTATATCTGGACCCTCAGTGGCTGCCCAGAAAGCTCTAATTGACCCTGCAAACTCATAGCCTGTCCTGGCCAATTACCTGCAATTTCTCAGAAGCCCCTCCTCCCTCCCCTAACCTCCACCCTCATCCAGCACTTGAACTGATCGTTCAGTCACTCAATGATCACTCCTAAAACCCTCCTCCTGGCCAAAGAGGCATCACATGCCTCTGGGCCATTCTTGGTTTATGCCTTGGGCTCCAAGGAGTCTGTCATCCTGTGTGTCTCTGCAGAAATAGGGCTGGCGTCTCATTGGCCGCCATGACTTGCACAGGGCAGGCACAGAGAGGGGTGCCAATGTCTTATTTTAGAATGCATGAGTAAAAGAATGTAGGAACTGACACATGGGGTGTAAGTAGCTGACTGGGCTGGTCAGTGAGCAGGGCAAGTGCACCTGTACAAGTTGACAGCTGTGTCCCGAGACCAGTTGGGCCCTGACCCGGAACCGCTTGATGGAGAACATGTCCAGAGTGCCCTCCCAGGGGGGCTGGCAAGGCAGGGGCTTTGTGGGTGCAGCAGGCATCTGGAGCCTAGGTGATGGGACCCTAGAGGGAAGGACAGAGACACAGGGCCAGGCAGAGCAGGTCATCAGGACTTCCCCAGCACCTCCTTTCTTTTTAGAGCAGGTGCTGTGTCCCCACTGTGGAGACTGGAATATTGGCCTTGTGCAGGGGGCAGTCAGGAGCCTGGGATTAGTTCCATTGCACAGATGGGGAAAACAAGGCTTCCAAAGGAGGGAAAAATTGCCCAAGGCCATATAGAAAGAAAAGCCTGTGCTGTGCCTGCTGCCCCACTGGTAGGTAGCCTTCCCCCAACCCCACCAGCTTCCCTCCCTCCCTGCTCCCCACCCCATACTTGTCCTGGGGCTCCATGGGAAGCATCTCCCTGGCTTCAGGCATCTCTGGAGAAGACACAGGAGTCAGGCTTGGGGCTCTCTGGAAGACACTGTTCTCCTTGCCTCTGATAGCTTTGAAGGAGCCTGACAGCTCATTCAAGGGCTTCCAGTCTGCAAACAGAGGCAGGAACTGAAACTGGCAGGCAGCAAAGCTAAAGCCAACCCAGAGCTTTAGAGCCAGTGACACCTCACTCTGCCATCTTTCCCCCAGGCCATGAATCCCTGTTGCTGCTAAACCCCACACAGCCCCAGTCTTCCTGCCATCCCTGCACTGCTCCTGTGTCCCCCTCCCACCCATGCAGATGCGGCAGTTGGGGTCTGGAAAGTAGTGCTCATGCTGCTCCGTGGTGTCCTCTAGCACAGCAGGCAGGGCTGATGAGCTGCAGTCCGTGGGCACTGTGGGTCCCTGGGAGGCAGAGGAGAAAACGGGTAGGCTGGAAATGTGGCTAGGGAAGTCAGGAGCCCTCCGTGGGTGGGGGTCCCAGTGATGTGTTTTACTTTATTTTTCATAAAAATATATCTTTTACTACAAAAATACCACGACCTTTTTTGTTTGTTTAGAGACAGTCTCATTTTCTCACCCTTGGTAGAGTGCCGTGGTGTCATAGCTTACAGCAATCTCCAACTCCTGGGCTTAGGCAATTCTCTTGCCTCAGCCTCCCAAGTAGCTGGGACTACAGGCACCCGCCACAACACCTGGCTATTTCTTTGCTGTAGTTTGGCCGGGGCCGAGTTCAAACCTGCCACCCTCAGTATATGGGGCTGGAGCCCTACCCACTGAGCCACAGGCACCACCACAAAAGTACCATGAACTTGTAAAGAAAATTTGGAAAATACTTGAAAATTAAAAAAAAAAAATCACCTTTTGTCTCCACTCAGAGACAACTATTTTTTTTTTTTTTTTTGAGACGGAGCCTCAAGCTCTCCCCCTGGGTAGAGTGCCATGGCATCACAGCTCATAGCAACCTTCAACTCCTGTGCTCAAGCCAGTCTCTTGCCTCCGCCTCCCAAGTAGCTGGGACCACAGGCGCCCGCCACAACGCCCGGCCATTTTTTTGGTTGCAGCCATCATTGTTTGGCGGACCCGGGTTGGGGATTCGAACCTGCCACCTTAGGTGTACGTGGTTGGCGCCTTAGCCGCTTGAGCCACAGGCGCCGAGCCAGAGACAACTATTGATATCCTGGACATTCCTTTATAATAGTTTTTCTATGCACAAGTTGAGGGATATATTTTTTTTTAATTTTTTTTTTTGTTTTTTGAGACAGAGTCTCACTCTATGCCCTGGGTAAAGTGCTATGGTGTCATAGCTCACAGCAACCTCAAACTCTTGGGCTCAAGTAATCCTCTTGCCTCAGCCTTCCTAGTAGCTGGGATTACAGGTGCCCACCACAACGCCCTATTTTAGTAGAGATGGGGGGGGGGTTCCTGCTTTTGCTCAGGCTGGTCTCGAACTCTTGATATCAGGCAATCCACCTGCCTCTGCCTCTCAGAGAGCTAGGATTATGGGCATGAGCCACCGCACCTGGGCTGGGTGTACTTTCACTAAAACAGCTGAGATCAAACAATCAACTTGTGCTCTCCTTTTGTCCACTAATGATAGCAGAGGCAAAGGCCACCTTACATAGTCCCTGCAGATGCTGTATGCTGGGGTGGACCCCAGTGTACCAAACATCTTTCTCACTGTACATACACTTGGGTCATTTCCAGGTCTTCAATATTAGAAATAGTGCTGAACATCTCTGTGCAGAAAGCATGTTCCTAAACTTTAAATTATTTCCTTAGGACAAGTTCTCAGAAGCAGATGACAGAATTAAGGAGAAAGAACGTTTTAAAGACTCTTGATGTCTATTGCCAAATCACTTTTCCCCTCTCATAACAGAAGTAGCTTTAAACACAAAACAAACACTGCTTCAGGAGGCTTAAGAAGATTTTGAAACTCTATTCTTGTCTTATAAACCTCCTCCAGAGCAGTGGCAAAGCCAGGCCTTGGAGTCAGACAGACTGGGCTGACATCACAGTTCCACTCCCACTCCTGTGTGACCTTGGGGAAATGGTGCCATGTTCCTCATCCTGGAAATGGGCAAAGCACGTCCCTCATAGTTCATTGTGAGCTTTGAATACACTGTTTGTAAAAGGAACACATAGGGCAGCACCTGTGGCTCAGTGAGTAGGGCGCTGGCCCCATATACCGAAGGTGGCGAGTTCAAACCTGGCCCCAGCCAAACTGCAACCAAAAAATACGGTCGCTGTGGTGGGCACCTATGGTCCCAGCTACTCGGGAGGCTGAGGCAAGAGAATCGCCTAAGCCCAGGAGTTAGAGGTTGCTGTGAGCTGTGTGACGCCACGGCACTCTACCAAGGGCAATAAAGTGAGACTCTGTCTCTACAAAAATTAAAAAAAAATTTTTTTTTAAAAAGGCACACATAGTAGGTGTTTAATAAAGAGCGAAGATTGTTGTTCTGTGTCATTTTCCCCTTCTCTCCATACCTCCCCTCTGTCTTCCTTTCTCTTGGGGCAGAGGGCTTCTCTTGAGGTCTATCTTGCTCCTGTCCCTAAATTTCCACATAGTTTGGGGAGTGTAACTTGGCTTTGGCTGGGGGACAGCCGCCTCCCCTCAGGGCTCCTTGCTGCCCAGGCCGCAGTTCTCCCAGTCATCGGCCTGAACATAAATGGTGGTAGGAGAGCAGAGATTTCCATGTCTCATGTTCACTGCCATTTCCCCAGTGCCTAGCTTGATAAACATATATTGGGTGAATGAATACAGTTCAAGGGCCCTGCCCTGCACCCCTCTCCTGGACGCAGCTGATTAGACCCAAGTGAACATCTGACTCATGGAACACCCAGCTACAGGCAGAGTAGCTTCTGAGCGTGACTAGAGTGAGCCCAGGGGATGTTCTGACGGTCTGTAGGAGGCCAAGATGATGTCAGTTCTGGGGCTACTGAGCAACCATGTCAGGTCATGTGCAAGGAGAAGGAGCCAAGGCAGGAAGGAGCAGGATGACCGTGAGGGTGGGGGAGAGGAGACCCAGACCCTGGTCACTGCTGTTGGCTTTCCAGCTCTTGGGACAAGTTCCAGGAGGCCCTCTGACCTGACTGCCCTGGGCACCAGGCAGTTACCTCCCTGGAAGTCTGCTGAATAGAGCAGGCCTGTTCCTCACCTCTAAAAAAAAAAAATCACTGCCTGAAACCATGTGGACTCCTGCTTCCCTGCAGATGTGGGCAGAGCGCCTGTGGTAACAGTACTTAGGACCACTCATGTGGGTGCCTTGGGGTTAGACAAAAGGAAGGGACCACCACCAAGGAGGTGTGGCAGGCCTATGCCAGTGGCACTGTCTTCCTCTGTGCTACCCCAGATCACATACGTTAATAAGGATCATTGTCTCTGTTTTATCACAAACAAGGTGGGCCTCAAAGCAGTTAGGTGATTTGCCCAAGGTCACACGGCTGGTAAGGTGTGGAGTGGGATTCTTGGGCATGGGACCTGCCTGGCACAAGGTCAGCTCCCCACTTACCACAAGGTCCTCCAGGGTCAGTGTCTGGTCTGTGTCCCGCTGGATCTCGACCTCACCCTTGTGGGTCAATTTGGAGGTTGGAAGTCTGCATGGTTCCTTTTGTTGTTCCTCAATGATCTCCAGGCCCTAAAGAAGAGGAGTAGCCCAAGTTCAGCCAGGTTAGGGGGTCTCTGGCCACCAAGAGCCCAAAGCTCTTTCCTCCTTTGGGGATCCTCTCCTGGGCCCTCTTCCACGCCAGGCCTTTCCCTGCCCCCACATTTTTGCTTTTGCCATTCCCCTCCCCTGGAAACCCTTCACCCTCACTACCACTCTATATTCCACTCATTCACCCTTCAACTCAAGTCTTGCCTCCTCCAGGAAGCCTTCCCGGGTTTCACTTTCACTCACGAGTCAATTCTGCTCTGACTGTACCTTGCCCTCTGTGCCGGGAAGGGTGTGGTGATTCCGAAAGAGTATAAGCTCAGCTGGGCCCTTAATAAAGATGTACAAGGTGGTATGGCCTGGGGCAAGCACTTAGCTGCTCTAAGCCTCAGTTTATCTGTTCTCCAGGAATTAAATTAAAGATGCTGTATTAAACAACATCCACAGAATGCTTAGCCTAGAGCATGGCTCATAGTAAATGTTAGTTGTGATTCTTATTGTTGATTAATGTCGTTCTATCTGAAATCTTTCCTGGAAGCCCATCTCTCTTTTTCTAATAACCCCTGGAAGACAGGGTCCTATCCTCCCTGCCAGGGTCAGCTTCATAGGCGTGAGATCTGAGCAGATGTTTTTAGAAGGGCCCTAGGCTTCATTTAGTGCTTTGTATTATGTGCTGTATGTCACCTTGACTCATTTATTGAACAAAGCACCCACATTTTCATTTTGCACCAGCCTCCATAAATTCCATAGCCAGTCCTGATTCCTGGCTCCCACAGTGCTTGGACAGAAGCTCAGCCTGTAGTGAATAGATTCACCTGAAAGACTTCTTATTAATTCTGATCAGCCTAGTGTCTTCTGGAACAGAGGCCTGAGCACCTCACCAGATCCTACTGCCCCTGACTCTTAGATCAGTCTTTTCCTCTTTCACTGGGCCACCAACAAGCACAGGGAGAGCCATTTTCCAAAGCCTGCTCAGTGCCACATGTCTCCTGCCTCTAAGCAGGTCCTGTCCAGGGAGAGACCCATGGACACAGGGTTATTTGCGGATGTAAACTGAACCACAAGGGCTATGGAGCCCCTCACCCAGCCTAGGGCATCCGAAGCTGGGATGGGTAAAGGGGGATGTCAGGGAACTAGACCCCATGGACACTGACGGACACCTTGGACTCCAGACTCTGGACCATCATCCTGGTCCTCCCCTTCTCCCATAGCCCAACTCATGGAAAACCAAGCATGTCACCTCTCTACCGAGCTCTCCATGTCCAGTCCTTTTCATTTCTGCTTCTTTTCCTATTTCTCTTATGGGGAGAGTCTCTCTGTCTCCTTTCTCTTTCTGTTTTCCATTTTCTGTGTTTCTCCCTGTCTTCTTCCTCCTTCTGCTCTCTGTCTCTCTCGCTTCCATCTTTGGGCCACCCTCTCCCCCCATGTCCTCTCTTGGCCCAACAGCTCACCCTTTTCTCCTCCTGGTCCCGCCAGCGGGCCAGTTCCTGGGGGGCCAGCTGGATTGAGCTCATCCGCACCAGGTCATGGGGGGTGACATCTCCATGAACCACTTTGAGAAACAGATCCTGCAGGACAGGGGACAGGGGCTGCACCACATCACTCCAAGGGCCCCCACTCCAATGTCCTCCCAGGTCTTTGAGCCTTGAGGGGCCGGCCTGGCCCTGACATGGCCCTGCTCACCATGTTCCTGGGGTCTCGCAGGTTGAACAGTAGGCTGCGGTACTTGGTCTTGTAGCGACAGTTGGTGCCTTGTGTCAGGTCGAAGAGGGCTGCTTCAATGCTGGCCGCAACACTCTCTACCACCTTCTCATGCAGCACCAGGTCTGGAAGCTCCTGGAGACTGTGGGGACAAGGACAAGGCTGTGTGCACTGTGTCTATTCACTTGGCCCCAGAGGAAATGGGGGGGTAGGGCCTGTCCTGGGTGTTTTCCTAAATGATTTCCCCTAAACCTGTAGGGAAGAAATATCATCATTCTCCATTTTACAGATGGGGTGACTGAGTCTCAGGGAAGGTAAGGAGCTCACTCAAGGCCATATGATTGGTGGCAAAGCAAGATTTGAATCCACACTGTCTGATTCCTCAGCCCACGCTTAATCCAGAACTGGGTATGTGGAGAGGAGGAAACCTGGGGGTGGGGTGAGGACTCACCTGAGGAGAGGACAGAGCCCCCTGAACCTGCCACTGACTTGCTGTGTGGCCTTTACAAAGTCCTGCCCTCTCTGGGCCTCAATCTTACCATTAGTGAGTGGGAGCTCTGGGCTCTCATTATGTCTGAAAGTATCTTACTGGGAAAGGATGACCTTGAAGCCAGAAAGACCCAGGTTCAGATATCAGCTCTCCACTGGCTGATTGTGGGGGCAGGTGACCTCACTGCTACCAAATGGGGTCAGCCATACCCACAGAAGCCCTTAGAACATGGCCCAGTAGCTGGGAGTGTCTGGGAAGTGGGAAGCGAGGTCTTACCGACTCCACAGCACCTCCTGCATAGCCCGGGCCACAGTGCCCCGAACCTTGACAACCAGGGGTAGCTCCTCCTGTTGGGGCTGGAGCTGAGCTGTGGGGACACAGAGTCACAGGTTCTCAGGGGGTGCTCAGGGGAATGGTGCTCAGACTCAATACTGCAGGGCTCAGGCAGATGAGAGGGGTCCCACCCTTAGGACTAGCCCCCTCATCTCTGTGGGAGCCAAGCCCAGGCAGCCAACAGCCCCTACCCCTTTGGAGAAGGACTTTAGACAGATGGGGAGGGGGGGGAAAGAGAGTCTAGTAAGGGCTGGGGCCAAGAGCTGGGTCTGAATCCTCCCCAGTCTCCTCATAGCCTTCACCTGAGTCCTCTGCTCCCTCTTGCAGAGGCTCCTCCTCTTCAGCCTCCACTGGGCCACTCTGTAGGCCACACTGTAGGGGACAGTGAAAACTGAGGCTGTGACTATGAGCCCACCTGCTGGTCCTCATCACCTCCCTACCCCAATGTCCCCCCCAACCCAGGCCCTGGTGAAGGAGGCCGTATGGCAGGGCCAGAAGCACTCACCTGAGGACATTCGGTATCGGAGGTCAGGTCCCTGAGGGGTGGGGAGCAGCTTCTCATAAGGTCAAAATTGTCGAAGAGGTTCCCAGAGTCCCC
The DNA here is from genome assembly GCA_963574575.1 of Galagoides demidoff. Taxonomy (NCBI): domain Eukaryota; kingdom Metazoa; phylum Chordata; class Mammalia; order Primates; family Galagidae; genus Galagoides; species Galagoides demidoff. Next base: position 5,727 of record CAUYQV010103616.1, on the reverse strand, counting down.
TGCTGCACCTCCTGAAGGAGGCAGCTGGAAAACCTTGGGAAGAGGACATGCTGGCTAGCCAGAAGCTGAGGCCGGTGACGGTGCCCTCTCCAAAGGGAGACCCAGCCCCTCCCTCCTCCAGGCAAGCTCCTGACTCAAGGGTGCAGGAGAAAGAGCACACAGAGCCCAAGCCGGCCAGCCGGGTTCTGTGCAACCATGAGCAAGTGACACCATGTCTCTGAGCCTCCATGTCACATCTGTGAATCAGGTGTGAAGCGTCCTCTTTCAGCAGGATTAAGTGACATCACCTATGTAAAGTAGCCCGTTCTGTACCTGGCACCCAGCAGGGCCCTGAGCCATGGGCCTTCCCTTTCTTCTGGGCCTCTCCTTCCTTCTGGGTCTCTGGGCAGGTAAGGATGAGGTGACCTCCATCAAGTCCTCCAGAGCCTCCAGCTTTGGCTGTAGCTGCCCCCCTGCTTGCCGGTGGCTGATGGCCCCCAGGAGCTGGATCACAGCCCCGGAAGGTAGCTGCAGTGGAGACAGCACTTCAGAGGCAAGCCGGGCTGGGGCTGCCCGCCCCCCTTCAGAGCGCTCACCTCACGGGCAGCTGTTTAATGTCTCTCCCTCACTTGACTATAAGCCCCATGTGGGCGGGGAACATCCCTGTCTTGGTCCCCACTGTATTCCTGATGTCCGAAAAGGCATGGCACATAGTAGTGGTGAATAAATACTGCTAGCTGGCTTGTATCCCCGGGGAGGTGCCTGTCCTCACCCCCATCCTCCCAGCTTCCCCCCAACACCCAGCCCTGCACCAGGCCCTTCTCATCCTGCTTCAGACTAGACGTTCATCTGTTCATCTCGAGACACACACCCTGTTCTGATTCCACCTTCTCCTGCACAAAGCTCTGTCATGCCCCTCTCAGAGATCACTGACTCGTTCTGAGATCTTCTCTGAAGCAGCCACATGTGGCCATCACCCACTCCGTGAAGCTGCCAATCATCCCTCTATGCCCCGACAGAAATCCCTTCATGACCATTGTCAGGGTGCAGAGTAGTTTCTGGTCTATCCCATTGCAAGCTTTTGTTTGATTCTTTAAATTTATTACAAACCACAGGGAATTGTTTTGAAAACAAGTGGGTGTGGAAACAAATCCTTGAATGAATGATCGTGGAATGATCAGGTTCCACAATTTAGGGGAAACTGGAAACCCAAGATCTAGCATCACAGGGCAAGGGGAGTGAGTGCTAGGAGACCCTGGAAGAGGGCAGGCCAGGGGGCCAGGATTGCCTCTACAGCTGAGGACCACCCTCCCCCCAGCCCAGCCCACCTGAGGAAAGGAAGGAAGAAGGGTAGTAATAAAAAGTCAAAACCTACATAACACACAAGCTTCGCCCCCTGGGGCATTTTTACTTCCTGCTTGGAGAGAAAGAGGAGGCAGAGATTAGAATCCTTAGAATCCGAAGGACCTAGTGACCCCATGACAAGGAATTCACAAAAAGAAGACACTTTTTTTTGAAATGCTGACTGTTCAGGGTTCACTGGGTACAATCTAGTGTTCATCAAAGGGGGAAAGGAATTCTCACAATCCTGACAGGAGTGCAGTCATTTTAAAAAAGCAGGTCAGGGCTCAGTGTCTATAACTCAGGGGCCAGCCACATACACCAGAGCTGGCAGGTTCGAATCCAGCCCGGGCCTGCCAAACAACAATGACAACTACAACCAAAAAGTAAAAATAGCTGGGCATTGTGGCAGGCGCCTGTAGTCCCAGCTACTTGGGAGGCTGAGGCAAAAAAAATCGCTTAAGCCCAAAAGTTTGAGGTTGCTGTGAGCTATGATGTCATAGCACTCTACCCAGGGCAAGAGCTTGAGACTGTGTCTCTAAAGAAAAAAAAAAGGTCAGAAACCAGCAACTCCCTCCCCAGGCTCTTGGAATGCTTCAAGGACGGAGTTTCTGGGGAATACCCTACCCATATACAACCATAATCCTGACCCCCACTAAAGAAGAGCTCCAGGTGGTACTCCGGGCTCACTTCCCTAAGCCAGCTATACTGAAAAGGTTGATAGAAGCCTTCTGCCACTGTGTGGGAGCAGAGCTGGCTCCTGGTCAGACTCCATTCTCCTTTTCCCTTCCATTAAAGTCTTTCCAGGCCGGGTGATGTGGTTCACGCCTATAATCCTAGCACTCTGGGAGGCTGAGGTGGGAGTGCTTCAGCTCAGGAGTTTGAGACCAGCCTGAACAAGAGCAGGACTCCTTCTCTAAAAAATATCTGGGTATCGTGGCAGCTACCTGTGTCCCACCTACTCAGGAGGCTGAGGCAAGAGGACCCCTTGAGCCCAGGAGTTTGAGGTTGCTATGAGCTTTGATGCTATAGCACTCTACTGAGGGTATCAAAGTGAGACTCTGTCTCAAAAATAAATAAATAAATAAAGTTTTTCCTTGCCCCTGGACGGGTCTCCTCTCCTTTCTGTGGACCCCAGTTCTATGCCAGAAATGCTCAGTTATGGTGACATTTCACTCAATGGATCCTATGTGGCTATTATAAAGGATGAAGGAGTCATAATAAAAGTTACTGTCACTGGAGTTTATAGAACAGCTGGCCCCGGAGGAAGCACATCATGCATGATCTTATTGATCTTATTAAGGTCTCAGAACAACAGGATGAGGTATGTACTATTTCTATCTCCATTTTACAGATGAGAAAACTGAGGCTCAGATGGGATCTAGAAAGTCCTACAGCTGCTAAGCTGCAGAGCCAGTATTTAGAACCTAGCTCTGACTCCAAAGCCCAAGCACTTCACTGCTGGGCTATGTGGAGACATGGAAAGATGTCATGGTGTCTTATTAGGAGAAAAAGAAAAAAAAAAACAGGTTATGGAACAGTATCTATTGCATAAACCCATTTATGTAAATATACATTTATAGACGCATAATAGAGGCTATCTCTGGGGAATGAAATTCCGAGGAGACTTTCACTTTCTACTTGTAGACACTTGGCTATTCACGTTAATTCCAAATGAGCGCGTATTTCTTTTATAATCAGAAACATTTTTTTAATTAAACACAAGTTCAGAACAATATATGTAGTGTGCTACCATTTGTGTTACAAAGAGGATGAATTTTTAAATTTGCATTCTCTTGGACATGCATAAAATGTCACTGAAGTATCCACAAGAACATAATAACCAGGCTGTCAGCAGGGAAGGGACTGCCGACTGACAAGGAGACTTTTGGCCTTTTTTTTTTTTTTTTTTTTTTTAGAATCATGGAAATGAATCAGCCTTTCAAAAAATTAAATTGAGAAAGAGGGAGGAGAAAAGAAAAAAAAACGGGATCTGGGAAGAAAAGGAGCAGGAAAGATCTTAAGACTAGTCTTTCACAGTTCAAAGCCCTGTGGCTGGCCCCGTCCTAGGGGTCCTTCTGCTAGTGTTATAAGCCTCTCAAAGAACCAGCAGCAGAACCAGACAAGCGAAGACTTTAGATACTGGACTTACCAGACCAGAATATGTATATGTAACATACATATCAGACAAAATATGTATATATAATATTTTTAACGAACTAAAGGAAGGAACTGAACCTGTGAATGAAGGACAAAAATCTATAACAACTGTACCCAGGCAGATTTGGTTGGAAACCAAACACCATTTCGGGAAATGAAAAACATAATAATAATAATTAAAGTAAAAAAACTCAACGTGTAAGTTTAATGACATACTACACACAGCTGAAACAAATTAGTGAACTAGAAAGCAGATCTTTGAAAATTATCTAGAATATTCACAGCACAGAGACTATGAAACATAGTCAAAAAGATGCAAAAGATGGAGCGGAAAGGACTAATTAACTGAAGTTCTAGAAGGACAGAGGAGAGAGAATGGGGCAGAGGCCGTATGTGAAAAGAGATAAGGAAGAATTTTCCAAAATGGATAAAAGACAGCAGTTCACAGATTCAGAAAGCTCGGTGAATTTCAAACGGGATAAATAAAAGGAAATCTACACCTAGACACATCAATGCTAATGATAAGGAGATCTTAAAGCATAAAGAGAAAAAATAATAGCTAGCACTTTAATGGCATTTAAAATGTGCCACTACTGCTGTGAATGCTTTATTAGTTGAGGAGGTGTCTAACCTGCAGCCTGCAGGCTGCAAGTAGATTATGTGAGGGTTTTTTTTTTTTTTGCAGTTTTTGGCCAGGGCAGGGTTTGAACCCACCACCTCCGGTATATGGGCCTGGTGCCCTACTCCTTTGAGCTACAGGCACCGCCCAATTATGTGAGGACTTTTTTTTTTTTTTTGAGACAGAGCCTCAAGCTATCTCCCTGAGTAGAGTGCTGTGGCATCACAGTTCACAGCAACCTGCAACTCCTGGACTCAAGTGAGTCTCCTGCCTCAGCCTCCCAAGTAGCTGGGACCACAGGAGCCTGCCACAACGCCCGGCTATTTTTTTGGTTGCAGCCGGCATTGTTGTTTGATGGGCCAGGCTGGATCTGAACCCACCACCTTAGGTGTATGTGGCTGGCACCTTAGCCACTTGAGCCACAGGCACCTAGCCATGTGAGGATTTTTTTGCTTACCTGTGGCACAGAATATCATGAAAATTATGCACAGATCTTTTTATTTTTTCCTCATCACTTTTCATTAGTATTTGGGTACCTAATGTGTGGCCCAAGACCATTCTTCTTCCAATGTGGAGCAGAGAAGTCAAAAGGTTGGACACCTCATAACCCTATACGTACCTACTGGTACTAATATATATTTTTTGCTCTCATTTTACAAAAGGGAAAACTGAGGCACAGACACAGAGAGGTTAATCAGCTTGCACAATGTCACAACTAGTAAACACAAAGAGCTGGGATTTAAGACCCAGCAGTCTGATTCCACAATCAAAGACATTTTATCTATAAAGGAATAGCAATTAGACTAACAGTTGACTGACTTCTCAATGGTAATGAAAAGTTAAATAAGGGTGGGCGTGGAGGTTATGCCTGTAATCCTAGCACTCTGAAAGGCTGAGGCAGGTGAATCGCGTGAGCTCAGGAGTTCAAGACCAGCCTGAGCAAAAGCAAGACCTTGTCTCTACAAAAAAAAAAAAAGAAAAACTAGCCAGGCGTTATGGCCTAGTACTGTAGCACAGCTGCCAGGGAGGCTGAAGCAAGAGGATTGCTTGAGCCCAAGAGTTTGAGGTTGTTGTGAGCTATGACACCACAGCACTCTACTCAGGGCAACAGAGTGAGACTCTGTCTCAAAAAAAAAAAGAAAAAAGGAAGAATTGAAGATATTGTGGAGAGGACCAAGAATTATTGTTTTTTTCTTGGTAATTTTATTTTGTTCAATAAACGAGATGCTGAAGGATGAACTTGAGGCAGAAGGAAGGAAAAACCATCCCAGAGAGAAAAGCTGAGATGAAGAGGAAATTCTGAGCAAAGAAAATGATAAATGATTGTACGAAACTATAATAACAGCGTGCAATTTGGGGAATTAAAAAAATAAGACAAGACCAATTTACTCACAAATTGGGAAGGTATGTACTTGGAATTACAGCATCCCAAGATCCTTGTGTCACTTCGGATGAAGATAAAGGTTGTAACTACCTTTTTTCTTTGGTAAGTTAAGTATTTGAGTTAAAATTTCTAGAAGAACCACCAAAAAAATATAAACAAGGCATAGAGGCTCGGCACCCATAGCTCAGTGGGTAGAGCACCAGCCACATGCACCAGGGCTGGCGGGTTCAAACCTGGCTCGGGC
>CAUYQV010103615.1:0-11439 GCA_963574575.1 Galagoides demidoff | reverse complement strand
CGCCTCCCAAGTAGCTGGGACTACAGGTGCCCGCCACAAAGCCCGGCCATTTTTTGGTTGCAGCCATCATTGTTGTTTGGCAGGCCCGGGCTGGGGATTCGAACCCACCACCTTAGGTGTACGTGGCTGGCGCCTTAGCCGATTGAGCCACAGGCGCCGAGCCAGAGTCACTACTCTTAGTAAACAAGGAACTTCTAGAGGATTGATGGGATTTCAAACTCCATGGGGTTGGCCATTGTTTTCTGGGTTACCACCTCTCTTAGGATTGTGACCGCCTTTATTTCTAACATTCACTTCTGGGTCCTGCATTTTCTACTACTTAATGGCATTCCTACAAAACCAAACTCAAGCCCTTGCTGTTTCCTCCCAACACAATTTATATCCCACCTTTACCCTGGCTTTTAAGACTGTCTGATATCAGCCTTTCCCTCCTAACAACTCTCGATTAGACTCTCAAAGAGGGACAACTCTAAGACCCTAAGTCAGCAGGAAGTAGTTACAGAAGAACTGACATCTTCCCAACACCCCGGTAGGAAATCACCTAACATAAAAAACTTTGCTGCACACAGTGGTGTCCTGGCCCCCATTGCTGGCTTTTTGCTTGATCACCTCTGGGTTAAGTTTTTTTTTTTAAAAGAGCTTGTTTTGCAGAACTGGAAAAGTACTAAGCAGAGACAAAAGGTCACATCGCCCCCTCAGCATTTGCCAGACCACATTCTGAGAAGTCAGATAAAACCAGCCCAAGAGAAAACAACTGCTCTGGAAAATAACCACCTTCCCTTATCATTTTGAAACTACAGCTGCTTTGCTCTTTAGAACTCCAGTAAAAGGCCCAGCCGCTCATCCTCAGGGCTGGTACTCCTTCCTCCTTTCATGCTGGGGCCTTTCCTCCCTTAGAAAGTAAAACAAACTCCTTGATTTAAGCCCATTTCTGTATTTGAGTTGAGAACTGTTTCACATCCTGTTGTATGAGCCCCTCTAACAGTCGAAAATCAATTTACTGGATAATGTATTACCATTTTCAAGAAATAGTTCTGGAATAATTGGACACCTGTATGCCCAAAGCAAAATAAGACAAAAAACATGAGCTCTGATTCATACTGTGAACCACATAAAAAATTAACACAAAATGGATCATAGAATTGAATGTTAAATGTAAAACTATAAAACTTCTAAAAGGAAACATAAGTCAGTTTGGCTGGAGTATTTAGGGCATTTTTTTTTTCTTTTCATTCTGGAGCTGCATTTCTTTTCCTGAGGCTTTCAGAAGCAGGGAAAAACATAGTCCTCCTTGGGAGAGAAAGTAATAGAGAAAGGTATCTAAAGACACTGGAGATAAATTTGCCTTAAATAACAATTTTTCCTAGGACAGTCCACATTCACAGCCAACGCTAACCTGTAAGTGGGAGCATTTATTCTGGTCGTGCCGAAGGCAGTGCTTTGCTTCTGGTTGGCAGTCAAGGTGTGCAATTCCTCAGACAAAGTGGAAAATGCTGTCCACAGTGGTGAAGGAAAATTATACTGGACAAGACTTTATTTAAGACCATTGTAATAGGGAAAAAGTATTAAACTCAACTTTCGTGGACAAAAGGCTGGGGAATTTTTAAGCCTTGGGGTGAGTTAATGAAATAGTTCTGGAGGATTTAAGGGGGAAGATTGGTCAGTGTGGATAATGAGCAAACACAGATGGCCTAACATTTGCTAATTGGTGCTTAGTGAAGTTAGGCTCCTGCCTTCCCAGGGGAACTAGGAGATGGGGGGTGGGTTGGGGGGAGGTACTATCTTTCAGGCTGACTATGTTTCAATGTTGTGTCTTCTACATCCTTGAGGAAGACATTCCTGGGTTGGTAAGAGGCTGGGAGAAATACTTCTCAAGGAGGCAGTAAAAGAATTTCTAAAATCTTTCTAAAGTACCTGCTCTCAAAGAACAGAGATCAGGCTTTCGTGTCTGGAAGAAACTTGTTTAACATTTGGTTAAACTGAAGGAAGCTTTAAGGTTGTCCTAGTCAACAGACTACTGGGTATATTACCTGGAAGTCTAGAACATTTCACCTTTGTTCTTTGTCATGAATGTAGACTTTATTGCACAAAAAAGATAGAAACGAGTTAACCAAGATCGGAGGGTGAGTCTATCTTTTTATATGAAAAGTCATGTAATTTTGCTGATTCTAAGGACCTGGAATATTGTTACATATCATTAAGACTAAGTTAATACTTTGACTTTTGTGTTTTCTTAGCAATGGTTCTGCTTCATGCTCACTATGGTCATTTACAGTGACTTCATCTTATGATTCTTTGCTTTTGGTAGATAAATGGACTCTATTTTTTTTTTTTTTAATCCAAGCCTGGTTATGGAAGGGGTGTTTTTTTTTTTTAAATTAAATCATAGCTGTGTACATTAATGCAATCATGGGGACGCAGTGTGCTGGTTTTGTATACAATTTGAAATGTTCTCATCAAACTAGTCAACGTAGCCTTAGCGGCATTTTCTTAGTTATTGTGTTAAGACATTTATATTCTACACCTAGTAAATTTCACATGTACCCTTGTAGGATGCTCTGTATAATTGCAGCATCTTGGTTCATGGATCTGACAATAACTGTTCACTGTATTTAGATTATAAAATATTTTGTGGATTTTTTCATATATAAAATTTCAAATTACATACTCATAAATCTTAATATTTATATGCTGAATTTTGCTAAATTGTGTTAAAATTATATATTCTGAAAAAAGTAACTTTTGTCAATTCATCTAACGTGAGGAAATACTACAGGTTGCTTTCGTAAAATTCATAAACATGAATTTTTTTGAAATAAAATAGTAGCATTGATTGGGTCAATTTAAGAATTAAGAGATATGGTCGATGAAAGGACTTGCTGATGATACATAGCTTTTGTTACTTGCGAGTATTAAGATTGTAAAGACTGGATGGAGAAGAGGCTGCTTTAGGCAATGTCTTCAGATACAGTACTTGTGATAGTTAGTGATTTAGGAGTCAGGAGGCCCAAGGTAGTCAAACAGCCAGATACCCGAATAAGTAAAACTGTTGTTGTTCCCAAGCTCTCTGAAAGAAAAATTTCCTGAAGAGGTTGGTGTTAGGAAATCACTGACTGGCTCAGCACCTGTGGCTCAAGTGGCTAAGGCGCCAGCCACATACACCTAAGGTGGCGGGTTCAAATCCCCAGCCCGGCCCACCAAACAACAATGATGGCTGCAACCAAAAAATGATCGGGTGTTGTGGCGGGCCCCTGTGGTCCCAGCTACTTGGGAGGTGGAGGCAGGAGACTCGCTTGAGCCCAGGAGTTGGAGGTTGCTATGAGCAGAGAAGCCATGGCACTCTACCCAGGGGAACAGCTTGAGGCTCTGTCTCAAAAAAAAAAAAAAAAAAAACAGAAATCACTTACCATTTCCTGAACTGAAATGTCTGCAGGGATTCACAGGCTCACTTTGGAACTCTCTTACTCAAGGAAAAAGAAGCTGCTGTAACTAACTTAGTCAGGAGAAGCTAATACAAGTCATATTTCCTTCATAGCGCTTTGTTATACATTTTGCCACAAACTAAAAATAGAAACATAGAGGCTGTGATCAGGGTGGTCTATGGAAAGAATTTCTGGCTGGCCACTGCCACCACCCAAAGACTGCTGAGACCCCGTCTGTGCACTGCCATGGGCGTCTGACACAGAACATGGGTAAAATCGGCACAGGAGGCCAAAGGGACCAAGCGATCTGAGAGATGTGTTGATGTGATGGACTGCACGACCTTTGGAACTGGTCAAGGAATTGAGTTATGTGATGAGGAGAGTAATCTTCTCTCAATTGCATATAAAAATGTCGCGGGAGCTTGTAGGTCATCTTGGAGTGCTGTGTGACGCACTGGGAAAATGAGAGAGGGAGCTGAGAACATCAGCAGATGGCTGAATACAGAGAGGACCTGGAAACTGATCTGAGCGGTATCTCTAAGCAACATATTTTCTCTTTGGGGAGAGTTTTTGATCCCTAGCACTTCACAAGCACAGAGCAAAATCCTGTCTTTGAAAATGAAAGGAGAGGACTCCTGCTATTTGGCTCAAGTCGCTGCTGGCAACGATGAGAAGAGGACTGTGCACACTTACAACATCAACTTCAAATGTACAAATGCAAATGGGGAGACCCAATGTGTACGCCCCTGTAATACTCTGAAATAAAAATGAATACAAAGGATGTGGACCCGTCAAAACGAGCATATCAAGAAACTTCTGAAAGCAGAAAAAGGAAATGCAGTGAACACATCCTATCAGATTGAGTCTGGACTGTAAATTCTCTGTGTTCTATTGTGAGATTCTGAACTCCCTAGAGAAAAAGAAGCCATTGCTAAACTCGGTATATCAGTAGTCATACAAAGCTAGCATGCTAATAGTGCAAATTCTGCAGACAACTTAACATTTAGCACATCAGATCCCCAGGGAGACAAAGCTGAAGAGGAGGAGGGAAAAAAGTTACCTGGCCTTCCAACTTTGGTCTGCAGTATTCTCAAACTTACACGTTGGACTATCTGTCATCCACAGGGCACCGCCAATAAGGTTTTTTGTTGTTGTTTATAATTTATGGCAAGAATCCTTACTTCTGCTTGAGTTTCTATTATTTTCCTATATGATGTTTGTGTTTAAGATCAGGAGAATGGAGCCAATTAAGATTTAGGGAGTTGCATTTTTCATCTTGGGGTGGCCAATATGGAGATGTGGTATTTTCATACAAGCTATACATATTTGACATTATGCTTCTACTACACGGTAGCCTCATAAAGACGTGTGCTAGAAGAACATACGTCTATGCCGAAACAGGGAAGGAAAAATACCAATATAATATTTTGAGTTTTCCTGGTATGGGATATCATTGGTTCTGTGGATACTGTAAGGGAAGAAAAATTTCCCTCAAGCCTCCTGGGGTTCCTGGCTAGGTCTGAAACAAAACTGACAAAGACAGATTTACAGGAGAAAAAATGTAACAAATTTACTTAATCAAACTTTAACGTGACAAGAGCCTTCAGATCGGAGACCCAAAGAGTCAAGAGAATACTACATTTTTCATATTTACTTTCAAAGAAGAGTAGACATTCATGTAGAAATTTGGACAAAAAGGGACTAATCTAATGCTCACAGACTGACTGGGAAACCCAGCAAGGGATATCTGGAACTTCTTGGCCTTTCTGTGTGGCATTCCTTTCTCTCAGATATAAAGATTGCTTCTGAAATGGAGGTCTTATGATCTGCTATCAGACAATGTAGTCAGGGAATTTTTTCACAGCTAACCTCTACATAGAAAAGTCAGTATAGGTTAGAGTAATACTTCTAGGTTTTGTGGTTAGCTTTGGGGGGAAAAAAAAGGATTCCGGTTTCTATGATTTGCACTGGGGAAGGGGAATTCCAGTATCTATGGCGTGTGTTGGTGTAGAAAGGGGAGTGGCAGAAAGAAGGGAGGGAGAAGGTCAGAAGATCTTGTTTCCAAGCACCTTTCCGTCAGTTCAATGTATTCAGCACACCAAGGCATCATACATGGGGGGATTATGTTTTGAGCCCCAACACTGAGAATACTTACAAGGCCATGGTATAAATAGATCTCCCATAGACATTACGTGTGGAACCGTATCTATCTGTAGAATGCATTTTAATGTGCACACCTTTTGTCAGGCTCTCGATAGCTGTTTACATCCTTGGTTCTTGAGGTGTCTTGGCCAAAGAATGACAAGATACTCCAAAGTAAGGCAAGCACGCAACCTTGAGATAACAAAGTTTATTGAAAAAGAAAGAGATAGGTTTACAGAATAAGAGCAAGATATAAGTTTACGAGCAAGATATGTTCACTATAGATGATGAACTTCATTGTCATGACAAGAAAAGGGTCTGTGGCTGGGGGTCTGTGGTATATTGTCTGGATTGGGCTGATCTTGTGATTCAGGCCTTCAGTCTGAAGGCTCTTGTTATATCATAGCTTGATTAAATAAATGTGCCATAATTTCATCCTATTAATATCAGACTGACCTCATAGTAAAAATAGTTTTATAATGAAATGTATATATATCTGTGAGAGCCTGAGTACAAGGGGTGATAATTAAATTCATCAACTCATTGTAGAGAAAGTGGTACAAATGTCATTGCTGAACATCATTATGGTCACCTTTGGTGTACTCCCCGGGGAAGCTATGCACCAATGCCAGCACCTAATCCACCCTTTAAAGCAATATTGGAACTCTTTTTCAGAAATGGTCATCAGAGCTGTTGTCATATTACCCTTGATGTCTTGAATATCATCAAAATGTCTTCCTTTCAGCATTTCCTTTATCTGCTGGTAAAGAAAAAAGTCATTGGGGGCTAGATCAGGTGAGTAGGAAGGGTGTTGGATATAGTTATTCATTTACTTGCCAAACTCCATCACAGACAAAGTTGTGGGAGCTGGTGCATTGTTGTGATGCAAGAACCATGAGTTGTTGGCCAAGATTTTCAGTTAAGATTTCCCTGTTTCTCTATCACTGTTTACATGGCCCGCTATGCTTCTCACAGTCAGCTGATGATTCTGACACACAATTCAATGAAGTTTTACAATGTTTTCATCAGTTCTGCTTGTTATTGGCCTCTTTGACCTCTCTTTGTCAGTGATGCTTTCTCTCCCCTCAGAAAAAGTGAAATTCATTTGCAAACTGCCATTTTCTTCGTGGTATTATCCCCATAAACTTGAATTAACATGTCCCAGATTTCACTTCCAATCTTGCCAAGCATCACAAGAAATTTAATATTTATTCACTGTTCTAATTTAAGCTCCAACATTCTCCTGACAGCACACAAAAACGGGCAATGATAAGAATGAGCAGCCACTCAGCAAGGCACCACCACACATCAACACAAACACAGCTGTGGGACACTGACATGCCCAGGCTATGCATCTTCACCAAGCTTGTACTGTCTGCCAACGTAAGCGCACAGTGGCAAGTTCATGACATGGCATGACACTGACATGCCCAGGCTATGAATCCTCACCAAGTTTGTACTGTCTGCCAACGTAAGCGCACAGTGGCAAGTTCATGAACTTAATTGTCAGACCTCATATGTAAATGGACAATGATCAGGTCATCAACAAAAATAGACCTCTGATTCATAATGTTTCTGACAACCAGGCCTGGAAGCCAAAGCACAACCTCTGTAGCAATCAGCCCAGAATGGGCAAGACTTGGTCAATAACTGCCAGCCTCCCTAATCTTTGCCCTGTTACAAGTTATGACCAACCAGGGAGGGAAAAATTTGCTTCCCTACAACCAACACAGGATGCCCCACTTGTAGTTAGCCAACCCTCAGCATTGCTACTTTGACAAGCTCCAATCTGGGCACACTCGAAGCCTCTCCCTTTTTCCACATTAAGGCTTCTATACCCCTCCCATGGATTCCTCCCTCCCCCAACTGCTTCTGAATTTCTGCCAGATGTAAGTGATGATGACTCCCTGGCTTGAGCAAGCTCTGAATAGATATCCTTTGCTTGCGTTCATTTGGGTGGTATTCATTGATTTTCACATCTGGAAATGTAAATGTATGGGATGTTCAAAGTTATAAAATCCAAACAATCTCATTTGAGATTTCTAAATAAGGATTTTAAGGTATAATTTACTTAAAGTTAAGTAGTCTCATGACAGGCAGTAAAAATTTGGTGAAACTCAGCTAGAAATTGTGAAGCAGTCAATTCTAATTCTAATTCAGACACTAATTCTCCATCCATTTCTTGATTTCATAATATAGATTTTTTAGATTCATACTTAGAAAAGTAACCAAGATCAAATGAAAATTATTTCAAAATATAATTTATAGTGAACCTTTGAGTCTTTAACCCAGGATCGTACCTGATAATTTAAAGTTTTATGCAGAAAAGAATTTTGACTTTCAGTTAGTTGGTGAGGAATATCCAATATTTAGATAAGAAATTCAATTATCTATCCACAGAAGGCGAGATGATTAGAGTTCATGGAGCCAGAGGCACTAAGCTGTTTCATTTTAATATATAGCTGAATCAACTCAATATTTAAAAATATTTTTTAAGAAAGTGGATCAGCCTTAAGAGCCATTAAACTCACACTACTGCATTCATATTTATTGTATGAAACTAATTATATTACTAATACATTCATTTTGTTCTGTTCTAATAACAGAAGCCATTTACTTTATAAAATCTCCCTAGAGTTTTCTCTTGGGCTATTGTACAGTTTTGACCAAATACAAATCACATCAGTCAATACCTTAAAGAATGAAGCAAAAATGAAAACACCCAGTAAAGTACATTTCAGTCAAGAAATTGAAGGATTCACCAGTGGTTCTCATCTTTTTCTAGTCTTCACAATAAGAATAAATACAAACATGTACATGGATCTTTAAAACCTCTACTGATACCTAAAGCCAATCTATGGTTTTACCTTCAGAATAAATGAGACTTTTTAACAGGTTTGATTCATTGAGGGAAAAACAGCCAATCCTTTTGTCCATTTTATTAAAACTGAGATCCTAGTTTTTATGGATAAACCAATTGGCTTATTGAATTCTTTACTTTTCACCTCTTGTGGTGGTGCTGTGAAAACATAGTGGAAAAAGTATAAACAGAATTAAAAAAAAAAAGGAGGATCCATGCCTACCAGCCTATAAAATTTTAAAACATGTTCTGCATACTGAGCAGCGAGGTTATTTTCCTCGTGCTTTCCTTTACGTATATGAATTCTGAGGTTGTAAGCTAGCGTTGGCTTCCGCAAAGTCCTCCACTATGACTTTAATATCCTTGTGCTCTTGGGAACACGAAACATCACATTTCCAATCTGAGGCATTTGGTGCCTATCTCTAGAGAACACAGAACATAATCTGATGTTTTCTGGGAGTTCGATTTTAAGGCCATATTACTTTGTTGTTTAGTTGCTGCTTAATTTTTTAAATCAATTATCTCATCACTCTTTGTTAGCTCTATAAGAGGGATATATTTTTTATTCTCATGGATACGATGAACGAACTAATTATAAAGACTTCTATATTTAGGAATCAGGAATCACTAATAAAATGAATCAGTGTCAAAGTGTATGTTATTGATTGAATAGAGTTGGATGGTAACTCAACTCTCCATAGAGATAAACGTTCACTGGGAATAAGCCAAGTGTCAGGTGACTGTTTTATTGATTTTTGAAAAATCATGACAATAAAGCAATGTCCTCTGCTTTTAAAGAGGATATTATTTCTGGGGTGGTTATGTTGATCACTTTAAGACCTTAGTAAAATTAACTAGAAAATAAATGATTGTGTGGTTGATCAACTGGCAAAATGCTGCTCAAAAATACCTGAAACAATGTTCTGAGTGTGTTGGTACGGAAATATCAATCAGGACAAGTTGATTTGTTTAGTGATGGATACATAGAGTTAACAGAGGAAGTGACCCTAACAAAAATGGTTTTGTGTTGCACAGTAATAATGTGTTTGATATGAGGTACCACATTTTATTCAAAAAATTAGTTTAAAATAATTTATAATGAAATGTATTGTAGTGGATTGGAGTATGGCCCCACCAAAAGTTATGTCCAGATACTAATTCCCATTACCTGTGAATGTGCTCTTATTTGGAAAAATAGTTTTGCCAGATGTCATTAAGTTAACAGTCTCGGGATGAGACCCTTCTGAATTACCTAAGTGGGGCCTAAATCCAGTGAAACTCGTCCTTATGAGCTTTGTGGGATAAAGCCACGTAACAAGGGAAGCAGAGGCGGGGGTTGTGTGTCTATTATGTAAGGGCTACCAGGAAGCTGGGCGGGGGTCATGGGACAGATTCTCTCTCAGAACCCCATGAAACAACTGGTCTTCCCAACAATTTGATTTTGGACTTCTGGCCTTTGGAGCTGGGAGATGATAAAATTGTATTTATTTTTATTTATTTTATTTTATTTTTTTGCAGTTTTTGGCTGGGGCTAGGTTTGAACCCGCCACCTCTGGCATATGGGGCTGGTGTCCTACTCCTTTGAGCCACAGGCACTGCCCAAAATTGTATTTATTTTTTAAGCCATCAAATTTTGGTAGTTTGTTAAGACAGCTCTAAGTAAGCCAATATACTTATGTATAAATGAAAATGTCAGAAGATTGAGAAAACTAAAATAGAAAAGTAGTTATACCATATTTATTCACCAACAGCTAAAAGGATTAACTCTAAATTATGAGTCATCCTTTTAAACCTGTATTCATAGTCTTAAAGTAAATTATTCAATTTTTAACAGCTCTCGATTATATGTTATCTTCCAAAACCACTGACGATAGAGGGATAATATAAATGGACATCATGAAGTCAAAATATATAAGCAGAAACTGAGTAAGAAGTGAAAATTTAATATGGCCAAGGAAAATTCTTCTTGAGACCTAGTTATAAGGAAAAGCCATATGGGAAATTTTTAAATGCTTAAACAGTACATGAGAGATATTAACCAAAGGATGTTAACAGCTGTGAGATTAAATAGACAATACAACAACAATCTTCACGTACGATGTTTTTCTGTGCTTTAATCAATGATTGTGTAATTAGTTAGGAATTTTGTTAACAGCAGTAGTTGTTTTAAATCAAGTCAAAAAGAATTCTATTGCACTCTTGGGAGATTGTTTTAATACCTTAAGTTAGGCTGATTCATGGGAAAATGTTGCAGATTTATCTATTTAGACCTACCAAATTTATCTATTTCAAAGATTGATTATCTGACATAGTTTAGTTCAGATACTTAAATCTCATAAAATGGGCCTTTAGAAGAGGAATCAGTAGCATTTTTCTATAAAGTTTATATAGAATTTACGACCATTGCCAGCTACTGTCAGAATAAATGTTTGTAACTACGTGCCAGAGTTTAAAATTCTTAATAATTTAATAGAAGACAGAGTGCTCATTAAAAAACAAAATGTGAGATCAAGCAAAGTGAATGAAGAGAATTGAAATCTCACTATGGATAAATGTCTAATTAATCACTGTTGATTAATTAATCCAACCCTTTTATTTCTGGTCTAAGCTTTTCTTACTTGATATATGAGAGCCCATAACAAAGGGAACTTCAGAAATATATTTTGAAAGATGATGTGTCAAAGTAAATGTTATCTCCCGATGAGTTTTTTAATTAATTAGAGAGAAGTTCAATAGAGGTGTGATAGTGAAAAAAGTATGTTGTAGGTATGTTTGGTAATACTACGATTTGTCCTGATATGGTGCTGAATCAAGTACTCTTTTTTTTTTTTTTTTGAGACGGAGCCTCAAGCTATCCCCCTGGGTAGAGTGCTATGGCATCACAGCTCATAGCAACCTCCAACTCCTGGGCTCAAGCGAGTCTCCTGCCCCCGCCTCCCAAGTAGCTGGGACCACAGGCGCCCGCCACAACGCCCGGCCATTTTTTGGTTGCAGCCATCATTGTTGTTTGGCGGG